>PITA01032831.1:0-13482 GCA_004023965.1 Spilogale gracilis
AGACAAATTGGATTTTAATCTAAAGACTGTAGTCAGAGACACAGAAGGACACTACATCATTCTCAAAGGGTCTATACACCAAGAAGATCTAACAATTGTAAATATTTATGCCCCCAACATGGGAGCAGCCAACTACATAAGCCAACTGTTAAGCAAAATAAAGAGTCATATTGATATGAATACATTAATTGTAGGAGATCTTAACACACAACTCTCAGCAATGGACAGATAATCTAAACAGAAAATCAACAAAGAAACAAGAGCCTTAAATGACACCTTAGACCAGATGGATCTCATAGATGTATTCAGAACATTCCACCGTAAAACAGCAGAATACTCATTCTTCTCGAGTGCACATGGAACTTTCTCCAGAATAGACCACATACTAGGTCACAAATCAGGGCTCAACTGATACCAGAAGACTGAGATTATTCCCTGCATATTCTATGACCACAATGCCATGAAACTGGAACTCAACCACCATAAAAAGTTCAGAAGAAAATCAAACACTTGGAAGCTAAAGACGAGCCTACTCAAAAATATGTGGATCAACCAAGAAATCAAAGAAGAACTAAAACACTTCATGGAAACCAATGAGAATGAAGATACATCGATCCAAAACCTATGGGATACAGCAAAGGTGGTCCTAAGGGGGAAATTCATACCCATCCCAGCCTCACTCAAAAAAATTGAAAAATCCCGAATATACCAACACTCATTACGCCTTAAAGTACTGGCAAATCAACAAAAAATTAAACCAACCCCCCACACAAGACGGGAAATAATAAGGATTAGAGCAGAGATGAATGAATCAGAAACTAGAGATACAGTAGAAGGGCTATTGGACAATTGGCTTTAGTACTTATTAGCTGTTGGTCACAGACTACCCTCAGTTCCTTGCCACATAGGCCTCTTGTGGCATCTTGTTTCATCAGAGCAAGCAAGAGAGAAAAGCCAGAGGGAGTGCCAGAATGAGAGGTGAGAGTAGGCAAGACAGACAGAAGTCACAGCATTTTATAGCTTCATCTTGGAAGCAATGTTACCTCACTTTTGCCATATTCTTTTGTCAGAAGTCAGTCACCAGGTTGAGCCTATATACAGATGAAGGGGGTTACACAAAGGCATAAATACTAGAAGGCAAGATCAATGAGATTTGTTATGGAAGACTGTACCATAGGGATGAAGTCATAAAGGTGAAAGGAAATAAGCTTCTTGAAAAAAAGAAGTTATCTAATGGTAGTTATATTTTAGCAGTTAAATAGTCAATGCTTTTATTCCTAATTTTTTAACAGTTAACTTTCTTCATAATCAAAAGATAAATATATATGGGGCTCCTAGGTGGCTTAGTCAGTTAAGCATCCAACTCTTGGTTTTAGCTCAGGTCATGATCTTAAGGTCCTGGGATCAAGCCCTGTGTTGGGCTCTGCACTGATTCTGGAGTCTGCTATGGATTCTCTCTCTCTCTCTCCCTGTTCTTCCCCATGCTCACTTGCTCACTCTCTAAAAATAAAGTATTTTTTTTAAAAGATAAACTTATGGACATTATCTAAGATTTCTCTCCATTTTCACTCTAGTAACTCCCACCTCTGTATCTGGGCATTCTTTTAATGGCAAAATTAAAAAGAAAGGATTATGTTTTAAAAGTTAAGATAAAATAAAGTTGAACAAGTTATTACAGAATAGTTCACTATCTTACTCCTGAGAGTGATAATATAATTTTACTTGTGAGAAGACCTTTACAACTCATTAGCTTATGAATTATGTATCTTTCACACAAAGAAAGCACATGTAATCCTAACTCGTTATGGGTGAGACACCCTATATTTATTTCTCTTAAAACTAAGTAGAGATGCCTTCAGACATTTCATTACTCTTAAAGAATTAAATGACTCTAGCAAAATTCAACTTTGTCTTCTCAGCAGGCAAATAAGAAAAGCACTTATTAATGCATGAATCCACTCTTCAGCTTATATATACTTTAATAACAAGAAGAGGAAATTTACCTCCCCTGTAATTACAACTGCAACAGCTCACAGAAGGGGTGGGTGCTAATACTTTATTTCAGTTCAGAATTTCTGGCTTACTTGGAGGTATAGGGTTAACAATATTTAAAGGTCTGTATATAACTGAGGGAAGAAACTGCCTTTCTGGATATCAAGTCTAAAAATATCTATCCCCAAAATAAGAGAATGGCAAAGCAGAGTTGGACACATGAGACTGAAGATTCGTCAAAAATCATAGTTGGGAATGACCTCAAATCAATGGGGTCACTGCAACCAGGCCAAACATCCCTACTTGGTGAGCTAACAATCCACATTCTAGGTATTTTCATTCTAAAAATAACTGAAAGATTTATTGTAGAAGACTTTCTTGAAGTTTAAAATGTAGAGCATTTTTTAGGATTGCTGGTTTTCTTTGAATGACTGTACATAGGGTCATTTAACATTGCTTATTACTAAAAGCCCACTGATCCCCACCCCACAGTGTTTCCCATACACTGTATACCAAAAATATGTATCTGTGAGTTTTGATGGCAAGATGGGTTTTGGGGACTTCTGGGAAAAAGGGTTTAAAGAAGAACACTGGGTCAGCAGTAGAGTGCTAGGCAAATGCCTGCACAGAAAGAGGTCAAAACAAAGTCCAGGCGAGGCAGCTAAATACACATAAACACACATGCACATGTGTGCACACACACAGAGAAGTCCTGAAAATTAGCTTATTATTTTCCCATTTTTGCCTGTAACCATTTCTGTTCTCTCCTTGGATTAACAAAGTCCAAATTCCAGACCTCTGTAGACAAATTGCCATGTTATTTTAAATCTACTCAGAAAAAGCAGGAGGTTATGTCCTACATATCACTCTTGCAACTTTTAAGGAAAGAAAGCTAGAAGAGCTGGAAAAACACTTCCAGGAATTTAAGTGTGAGGAAAAAACAGAGAATGTATCATCCTTTTTTCAGTGTTACCTACTTTCTTTTGTTGTTGTTTAAAGATTTTATATATTTGTTTGAGAGAGAGAGAGAGAGAGAGCACATGCATAAGCAGAGGGAACAGCAGGCAGAGAGAGGGAAAAGCAGGGTTCCCAGTCAGCAGGGAGCCCAATGCAGGGCTCAATCCCAGGACCCTGGGACCATGACCTGAGCCTAAGGCAGACACTTAACCAACTGAGCCACCCAAGCACCCAGTTACCTAATTTATTTTCTTTTGTTTTGTTTTGTTTTTTTTGATTATGTTATGTTAGTCACCATACAGTACATCATTAGTTTTTTATGTAGTGTACCATGATTCGTTGTTTGCATATAACACCTTGTGCTCCATGCAATATGTGCTGTCCTTAATACCCATCACCAGGCTAATCCATCCCCCTGCCTCCTCCCTTCTGAAACCCTCAGTTTGTTTCCCGTAGTCCATGGTCTCTGATGGTTCATCTCCCGCTTCGATTCCCGCCCTTTATTTTTCCCTTCCTTCTCCTAATGTCCTCCATGCTATTCCTTATATTCCACAAATAAGTGAAACCTACCTTCAACTTGGCCTCAGGAGTAAATGCTGGCTTCTGAAGGAAGAGAGCAGTAATTCTCAACTCTGCCATTTGCAGCTTAGGAAGCAATTTTTTCTATTTAGATATTGGTAGAGTTTGGCCAGAATCAGACAGAAACCTAGAAAAGAAAGTAAAGTGGTGTTGCTGGAAGAAAAAAGAAGCACGGGAGGCAAAATTAATCTCTCTGGCCAATTTTGCAGTGATTCTTTGTTACTAAGCATTGACACCTCTCTCTTTAACCTTGACAGTTACCTTGAGCTTTTCTGATGGAACAGTTAGTTCTATGGCATGAAAATATTTGGTTCATCATTTCTGAAGTCCCTCCAAACACTCTTCACAACATCACTGTGTCACTTCCACATAAGTAGAATAAACAGATTAAATAACCAACGTATCACTCGACAGCGAGTGCTGTCTTGTAAGTATGCCACCCTCAATTCATCCAAACTAAACTAATCTTTCACTCTAAACCTACCCTTCTTTCTAATTGAGAGACATCACCACCTACCAAGTTGGTAATTATTTTTCACTGTGTCTCCACTTGCCCTGATCACCTTCATTCTAATCAATCAGAAAGTTCTGTTAATTAAAACCTGTAAATGTCTCTTGAATTTATCAACTTCTTACCCTCACTGCTAAAACTGCAGTCCAGATCACAACAGTCTCTCACTAAGATGTCTGCAATGTTCTTTTTTAGGATCCCCGATTTGCTTTTCTTCTCTACTCTCCACACAATACAGATAGGATACTGCCATGCTCATCTTTTCAAATTTACCTACTGCACATGATTTTCCTCACCTACAAAGCTAGGACCAGCTTTTTGTCCTAGTTGAGATCCCTTCTCTTGCTCCCTTGCCACATTCCCACACATACAATCTGTAACCCTAACTGTACTTCAAGATACAACTAAATTGGTGGCGCCTGGGTGGCTCAGTTGGTTAAGCGACTGCCTTCTGCTCAGGTCATGATCCCGGAGACCCGGGATCGAGCCCCACATCGGGCTCCCTGCTCAGCGGGAAGCCTGCTTCTCCCTCTCTCACTCCCCCTGCTTGTGTTCCCTCTCTGGCTGTGTTTCTCTCTGTCAAATACATAAAATCTTAAAAAAAAAAAAAGATACAACTAAATCATTATTTTCTCTAGAAAGACTCCCTGATATGTTTGGGCTGCCTTGTGTGCCCCTGTGATGTGTCTCCTTTCTAAGGCTGAAAATTCAAGAGGGGCTAAGGGTGAGCTTCCATCTTAGCATCTGCCATTGAGTCCCCAGGAAATTCCCTGGCTCATAGGAGGCACTCAGTAACACTGGATACTTGAAGTAACTTCATTTAACTTTCATAAATATCAGTTCCAGTTTTCAATGTCTAGTCTTTGACAGTGTGTTAGTTTGCATTTAAACATTTATGCAATTAATTCTGTTAGTTAAGCATGAAATTCGTTCTCTGATATTTTCAGCACTTATATGGTAAAGCTTAGGTGAAAAAAAAATTTTAAATTTTCTTTCCCAGGTCCAGTCTCAAAAGAGAATTCTTATTATCATTCCAATCCCATCAAAAAGAAACTGAGACAAAGAGAAGACCTAGGTCACTTACCCAAGTGACACATCGGCAATCCAAAATAAATCCAGAATTAATCCTCCGAATATTCTGATTCTGAGATGATTGCTTAACTCCTGAGCTGTGCTCTTTAACATTCATAGGGGAAAATATATTTTGCAAAACTTTTAGGCACTTGATGATGAATGTTATTCTTGTTTATAAGAAATGTGTAAATATCTTCAAATATACATTGGCTCTAGGCTAGAAAAATCTAGGAAAATTTAGAAATTTGGTAAGTCTCCTCTAGAGAAATTATACATGATTTGGGAAATTTGACTTTGGTGATCAAAATGTCTATCGAAAATTGCAGAAGTCAGGGTAGAGTACCTGCCTCTACGGGAAGTATGTCTTGTGATATTAGTGTGCTCAGTAATTTAAAGTCCTTCGTTTAAGTGGTAGCCCATGGAAAGCTGAGACTGACTGCACAGGCTGGCTTTGCCCTGGACTCGAGCTTTTAAGTGAAAGTGAGCAACTCGTCCTATTTCCAGAAAAAAACCAATTACCACCAAAGGTACTGAGAAAGGGCAAGATAACCCAGAGGCTGGGGCGGTGAGGGTTGGCTGATGGGAGGACTTCTACAACGCAGCGCTCACCATCTCACTCCACAGTACACCTTAGACCAGTCCCTCCTCTAAAGCCTCCCAGACAGGGAGCCAGTCCTGCCCTCCTCCCTTTGTTTGAGGTTCTCCTTTGCTGTCTTCCCCTCAGAGACTGCTGAGGCCAGGGAAATAGAGGGAGGGACTTCTTGTCTCTTATGTTGCTCCTTTAGGGCTCTAAACAGCTCACTCTTTGCCTATGGCAACAGGTCCAAATCCTGATAGATTTGCATTGACCACCTAGCCCCTTGCCAGCAACAACAAAAAGCATTCAGTTTCTTGGACCCATCCCACCTTAGAAGATAGTGAAGTGTGTTAAAGAATACTTTTTTTGTTTCTGTTAAGTTATAAGATTTTTAAAGGGACCACCATATTTAAATAATAACTTCACCGGGCACCATCTAAGTGTCTTATGTCAGTTACCACTTATAATCCCATAAAAGCCAAAGGAGGTAGGTAAAGGCAGGCTGCACTTGAGAGATCCAGAAATTGGAGCCCGCACCTAGTAGGTATCCTGTCCATGTCACATCACTAGGGCCTGGCAGAGCCTCGGTTTCAACTTGAGGTATCAAATTTTGCCTCTGAGCTCTTAACCACCAGGTCTGCTTCCTTTTGGTTACAGACTGGATATGTGTGCACATATAGGAAAGATGTAAATATGAGTGCAAATGTAGATATAGAGGAATATAGCTATATGCCACTATCTATCTTGTGACTATAAGATAAATAGTAAACACATATCATTATACCTTTTTTAATGTGCTCTTTTATTTTCTTTGTGAGTTTTCTTCTCTCAGTACCTTCTTTCACTAACTAGGTTTCTTCCTTTCTTTCCTTGAACTATTTTCTGCATGGGGATAATTGCTTCTTGTACCGTGAGCAACTGACACTTCCCTGAAATAACTGAAAAGACCTGAGGGACAGATTTATAGTCAGAGGCCTTAAGTGTTAAAATACCCTCGAGATGCCAATTGAGCCTGAACATTAGAGCCCTAGGGAATGGATGTGCCTTATCATTTTTCTTTGCTTTTCTCTGCCAATTATTCTTAATAAATGGCAAAGACTCCTGTAAGTACGTGCCCAGAGCAACCTCAAGAATATTGCAAAAAAAAGCACATCCTTCCTCTCATTCTCCCATTGTTGAATTATAGTGAAACACAGGCTTTTATTGCTAAAGGCAACGTAAGTACACGACATGCAGACTGGATAATTAGATAGGTATAATTTTAGAATAATGGAGGATTTTTTCAAAGATATTTAGAATTTTCCTATATTGGAATGATATTTCTCTTTGAGATATGCAATTGCAACTAGTTGCTATGAAGAGAGAAAATACAACAACAAAAAAGTCAGATTAGCAATTGGCTACAAAAGAGATCATAAATGCAGTGATAAGGTCAGGTATGTTCGGCCTGAAGAAGACTGGCCTTAACTTTAGATGAAAGAACACAGTTCAGCATACATGAACTCCATTTTCTGACTTTGTCTGAACAGAGAATAGGAAGAAATTAAAACAAAAACGCTTATTTGAGAGAAAAGGCAAAAAAAAATTGTCCCATTTGTGCAAGTTGAATGATGCTAGAAAATATTACTTATGGAAGTAATCTCCTTACCTGGAGGTCTATTAGAATTAAAGAAAAACAAATAGCTGCTCAGCATTAAAAAATCCAGTTTAAGTAGTGCAATTCTAGCTGTGGATGCCACGTGCCTATGTGTGGGGGAGAGAGGAGACAGGTATCAAATAATCTCAACTGGAAAATGTTAAGAGGGCTTCTATATATCCACTGCAGTAAATGAGATATAGGTTGGGAAGTTAATGGCAGCCTTCATAATTCAATTATTCCAAAGAATAATCCTATTGAATAACAAGAGAGACAAATGGTTATAAAAGCTATGTTCACAAAGATCTTTGAAGAGTCCAGAATGGAAAGAAATACAGAAAAGGAAAAAAAAAGGCATTTGGAAAGAAAAAAGAAGTGTAACAATTCAAAGGGTAAGATATTCCTAAAGGCAAGTTCAAGTAACACATCACAGGCATGAGAAAACAGGAAAATTAAATTCAAGGTTAGTTTTTTTCTCTATTTAGAGCAAAAACGTCATAGATAGGAACGTTTCGGGTTAAATACTTTAAGGCAAATACTTAAGATAACCAAGTCGAAGCACATGATATCTAATTGTCCTCTGCGCTTTCCATTATGGAGCAAAAGAGAGGGGTGAGGGATACAAAGGGAGATATAGAGACATATATTTGCTTGTCCCCAAACGCTTAAGATCCTTACCTCGTGATTTTATAAGGTAGGTATACACTGTAGTTTCAGGATCTGTTTAAAGAAGAGGAAATGAGAATGGTGACATGCTATGTAGCAAAGAACTTAAGCACACAGATTTAGAGTCTGACTACCAGGGTGCAAAACTAAACTCTGAATGTTTACTTACTGCTGAAACTCAGGCAAGTTTGTTAACCTTATTACCTTCATGCAGACAGTAGTATAGGAAAGAACTCAAAAAAGATATGGTTAGTGAAACCACATACCAAAGTAACAGATTTTAATAAAATGATGAGGTATTTAATTCTTTTTATATAATGCAGTATTTGCCCTCTAAAGTTAAACATCGTTCAGTAGAGATATATAGAGAGAGATATAGATGGAGACACACACACACACACACACACACACACACACACACATTTCTATAGATATAGATGAAAATACACACATAAATTTCTATCAATCTTTTGCTATAGGTACAACTATTTATAATTGAGAGATAGCATGTCTAGAGATTAACAGAGCAAGGCCTCCATGACCTTCAGTAAAGTTACTTATTTTTGCTGTACCCCAGTTTCTGCATCAGTGAAGTGAAACTAATAATGATACTGGTATTATGAGGATTAAAAGAGAGCACCTATGAAGTACTTGGAATGGTGTCTGCCACGCAGAGCAAACATTGGCAATTGTTAAAAGCTGGTTAATGAATGAATCTTCATATTGGATGCCTGCCATGCACCAGGCTCTTTTCTAGACCCTTGGAATACAGCAATGAACATAAACATTTTTACTTTCAATTTCACATACTACGAGTATTATTGTGCAAGTTATGAATGTTATTCTTGCTTTGAGAATCTGCTTGACTATTTTAAGATAGAAGAAACTGGAGCATGTTTAATTGAAGGGGGAAAAGAAAGGATTCCTAAGCAGAGTTTAAAGACTGAAATCACAGAATGATTTATGGCACAAGAAGTCTCAGGAGGACAGAAAGGGCACAATATGCAGAGCACAGAATACAAGGAGATTCTTTAAAAAAAAAAAAAGATTGTATTTATTTATTTGAATGAGAGAAACACAGCAAGAGAGGGAACACAAGCAGGGGGAGTGAGAGAGGGAGAAGCAGGCCTCCTGCCGAGCAAGGAGCCCGACGTGGGGCTCAATCCCGGGTCTCCGGGATCATGACCCGAGCTGAAGGCAATCGCTTAACCAACTGAGCTACCCAGGCATGCCACAAGGAGAAGGCTCACTCCTTTTTCTGAGATGGAAGAGGGAGATGTGGAAATTGCTAAACATAGGAATAAGGTTGCTTGAAAGTGGAAGGTGAGCCTTGAGTTTGTGTCTATTCTCTTGGTGAAGTACTAGATAAGAATTTTTGCTGAAAGATAATTGGGGTGGAACATTAATGTTGAGGAGAAAATATTGATAGTTAGACTAATGAATGTAGTTAAGAGGGAGAGTTTACTATGATCTTTGAACAGGGCTAAAACACAGACCTGGTCCCAGAAGATGACATCTCACTGAAGGTCCATTTAAGGAGATGATTTCTAGCAAATGTTATCCATGTCACTGTGGCATGTAGAAAAGGTGATCTTTACACATTCTTTCATGTACTCCTCTATCAAATATTTGCTGAATGCTTATTGTCTCCTAGGGGAGAAGAAGACTGGCCTAGACTCATCTTTGCCTTTGGTGGGTAGGAGTAGAATAAGATAATAAGAATAAACAAATTATGTGATAAATCTAGATTGGGAAAGTTCTATTGAGAAGCTAAAATAGAGTGATACTAGACAGCATGAGAGAAGAAGGGGGTGCTGTTTTAGATTGTGCAGGGAGAGAAGACCTTCAGAGGGAATAGCTTTTGAGAGGTAACATGAATGATGGTGAGGTGGATATGGAAATATGGTGGCATGGAGTCAGTGCAAGTAGCAAGAGCAGAAGCCTCACGTGAGAAAAAAACACTCAAGACCAGTGAGTTGGTGCAAGGTGGGGCAGAGGTACTCACAATGAGTGTGAAAAGGTGAGGACTTTCAGGAAGCTAAAGGGCCTGGACTTGCTGGGAGGAGTGTGAAAACAAAAGAGACAACAGGAAGATGGCCTCTAACACACCAGAGTCACAGAATGATTATCTAGGAGAGAGGTCTGATAATAAATGTCACTCACTGTTTAACCATAAATGTTCAGAAATCCTGGCTGATAGAAATCTGGGATGACAAAAGTTCAAATAAGCTGGGTTTACTACATCAGACATGAAAAGAGGGGATGGCAAATTTTTTCTTTTTTGAACTACTTTGTGCATTTCTAAACACTTAGTAGATGATGAGAACTGAGACTATTTACTAGTAGTTGATCTCAACTGAGGATGACTTTGCCCCCAGGGGGACAGTCAGCAGTGTCTGGAGACATATTGAGTTGTCCCAACTTGGGGAAAAGATGCTAATGGCATCTACTGGGTAGGCCACAAGTATCCTACCCTCAGTAATCAACCAATCAAACAGACAACCAAACACAAATACAGGAGTTTGTAAGGTATGGGACCTTTATCAAAGTTCACTTTATAGGGTTGTGTCTCATGGAAAATATAATCCCTAAGAGCCCTAAGAGCCATTTGAGACACAGGGGTACAATACAGTGATTGTACTTAAGAAGTTATACAATAAGTGTTGATTATAACAACCTTTTGTTTGTTTCATGTGATGCTATATATATTGCTTATATACCTGATAAAGAACTGTGTTAAGAGGTTTTAAAAGTTACTCTTTTAAGTAACTGTAAACAAAGGTTTTATATTTTTCTGAATAAGGTCAGCATTCAAAAATAAATTCCTTCATGGCCATGGCAGCTCTCCCACCTGAGAAAGTGGTAGCAGATCACCTAGAGGTGACAAAACACAAAAGGTTATTTTTCAGGAGGAATGAACCATATCTTCACACTTCAAGTAGTAATGTATCCAAAACCAATACTATCCAAGGTGTTTGAGATTTCCCTTTATCACAAAAATACTTTTTTTCTGTCTCTAACTCAATCTAATTATATCAACAAAAAATCAAATGTATTCAAAGCACTCCTTTAAATGTTAATGGAATTAAAGCAAAGATGTTAAGTTGAAATCAACTATTGTCTAAAAAAATAAAAATTTAGATTTTATGATATAAACATATCTAGTGCTACATTGGAGAAATGAAGACGATTACTGCCTCTAAGCAAACACTGAGCTGTGTTTAGCTCCAAATGATGCTCATTGCTATTAGTTATATAACATGGTTGTAGGGTAATTAGTAAGCAGTCAGCTAGTGTTATTTGTGGAGATCTAGGTAGGAACAGGAAATAATACGGTCTATCAGGATAAAGAAGGAGGGGATCTATGAATTGTACATTTTAAAACAAAACTCGAAAGTCAAGAAGTAAACTATTGGAACAGAAGAAAAAGAAGAGAGCATGGTACTGAAAGTCAAAGTCTAAAATTTACTTGCAGTCAAGAGAACATTACCCCCGACCCCCTCTTTTACTCCTTCTTTAATTCCATGTGATGTGAGCAAAAGATCTGGAGCTTCTAAGGAAGCCAAACACTCAGTAGATAATTGGCTAGTGCTAATAGAAACCGCCTGTGGATCCAAAAAACACTTAAAGTGGTTCTTACCTCTGAGCACTGGGAAGATAGCAGCGGGCACTGTTGCAATGCACACATAACAGGATGATGTTTGCAGCTGAGAATAAAAGATTTTCAAGATTGATTTATTTATGTGAGAGAGAGGGAGAGACCATGAGTGTGGGGAGGGGCAGAGAGAGACAGAGAGAAGCCGACTCACTACTGAGCATGGAGACCCACAAGGACTTGATCCCACAACTCTGAGATCAAGACTGAGCCAAATCCCAGTGTTGGATGCTTAAATGACTGAGCCATTCAGGCACCCCTAAAAAGTTTTAAATATCCACACATCCTAACATTCTTTATAGAAAGTGACCATATATCCCTCTTCACCCATTAAAGTTCTGAGTTACAGCTGTTAAAGTCAAGCTTATGGAACACTGCATTAATGTCCCCATTCATCCTTCCTTCCACCCACCTCACATCCTTGGCTATGTAATTTTGCTAAGATTCTCCTAATCTTCGGTGGGGACTACTTTTCCATCTCTTGATCCTTGGCTTGGCCATAGACTTGTTTTGGACAAGACGTGTCTTATACAGAAACTTGAAATGGACTGGAAATTTTAATGTCAGAAAATTAGGGTTCTTTCAATACTTGAGAGTTGATGGAAAAGCTGTGATTTAGTCCAGGGCTCAGGAAGAAGAGTATGACAGAACATGGAGGAAAACATCCAGCTTATTCAATAAACTAGTTTTTCATGCAGTTAAAAGCCTAAAACAGGACAATATTGCTTTCCTGGTCTCTATCAGTAAGAAGAAAGCAATCCAAAAGAATGGGATTGGGGGGCCCCTGGATGACTCAGTTGCTTAAGCATCTGACTCTTGATTTCAGCTCAGGTCATGATCTCAGGGTTTTGAGACTGAGCCCTTCATCAGGCTTCCCACTCAGCAGGGATTCTGCTGGAGATTCTCTCTCTTCCTTTCCCAGTGCCCCTCCTCCCCACCACGTGTGCACGTACTTCTCACTTTCTCTAAAATAAATAAATAAATCTTTTAAAAAAGAAGAGTAGGAGTGGAGCAGCAGGGGAAATGCCAGATGTAGCTTGTAAAATAGAAATATCTCCTGTTAAAACTATTTATCTGTTCCCTAAGATGACCGGAAATAAATTTCAAATTCACTGTTTTATCTCCAGTGCTTGGTGTAAGGCCTATACATAGGGGTTGCTCATAATTTTGTGATGAATAAATAAATAGATTATTGGAAATCATCCTAGGAAAGTATGTATTCGCTTAGGTATTTATTCAATAAATAATTGTTGAGAAACTACTATATATCATGCCTTAAGGAGAGTGCTAGGCACACAGCAGTGAGAAAAATGAGCAGATAAATCATAGCCATCGGACAACTGATAGTATGGCTGCAGAAAACAGAATAAATGAAGTACAAAATATTCAGACGATGCTAAGTGATATGGAAAAAAAGATACATCAAAGAAAACAGATGGATGGGTTGGGGTAGAGGATCTCTGCAATTTTCAAAAACGTACTTAGGGATGATCTCACTGGAAGAAAAGGGCTTTTGAATAAATGGTTTAATGAAGTGAGGCTCTGAGCCATGTAGATGTTGAAAACTAGTGTTCCAGGCAGAAGAAAGGGCAGGTACAAAGGCCCTGAGGCAAGAGTGTGCCTGTTGTGCTTCTTTTTTTTTTTTTTTTTTTAAAGATTTTATTTATTTGACAGAGAGAAACACAGCCAGAGAGGGGACACAAGTAGGTGGAGTGAGAGAGGGAGAAGCAGGCTTCCCGCCGAACAGGGAGCCCGATGTGGGACTCGATCCCGGGTCTCCGGGATCATGACCTGAGCTGAAAGCAGTTGTTTAACCAACTGAGCCACCCAGGCGC
>PITA01032832.1:0-13471 GCA_004023965.1 Spilogale gracilis
CCCAGGGAGCACATCCCCCCTGATCCAGACCAACCCCAGGGAGCACATCGCTCCGATTCAGACCAAACCCAGGGAGCACATCCCTCTGATTCAGATCAATCCCAGGGAGCACATCCCTCTGATCCAGACCAATCCCAGGGAGCACTTCCCCCCTGATCCAGATGAATCTGGGGAGTATGACCCCCTTGAGCCACTCAGCTACTAGCTGGTTGTCTCTCCAGATGTCTCTTCTGGAATATGCTGAGGCACTTCAGTGAGCTTCTTTGTAAGAATCTGGTCTCAAGAAGGTGGAAAGAGAGGTGGGTGGGTGGGTGGGTGTGGAGGACCTCCCCTCCTCAGCAGGGAACTTGGGTATGATCCTCCTGCAGTCTCACTGACACCACCAGCCTCCATTGGTGGTTCCTCGGCTGATCAGAATCCGTCCAGTCCACGTAGGGGCCAAATGCCAAGCTTACTGCAAGCCTGCGCTGAGCCAGACGACTGGGAGCCTTGTCTAAATTCTGTCTCTTCCTAGGAATTTATCCAAATACACAAGACAGCATTTTCCCAATGTAATCAGACTGTATCTGTTCTTGGTTTTGCAGGCGGTGCTCCTCTGAAGCTCTCCTGGCAGAGGCGCACTGGGCAAACGTGGGCTCTAGCCGCTCTGCTGCCCAGGTCCCTGGTGCCCTGCTGAGTCAATCAGCCACTCCTTCCACCCTACACACAGCCCCTCATTTGGTTTTGTCCACATCTAATTTGCCCTTGGGGATCGGACACCCTGACGTATAAACTCAGTCCACCTCCCTCATAAGGCCTTTTCTCATATGTTCCCAACCAGAATCTACAATTCCTGCCTCTGAAACATCTGCGCATGAACTTGAAGGACATTAAGTGATTCTTCAACACTACACACAGCACAGAGGTAAGGGGCTGGAACTGGACAGACCTGGGTGCGAATCCTCCAGGTGCTGCACGTTACCTGACCTCCCCGAGACCCACTCTCCTCAGGGATCCCGCCAAGCTCCACAGGGAGAGAGAAAAGTGCAATGAATCTACACCTAACAAGTTAGCCTAGAACCTGGAACACAGCAAGGGCCCGGGAAATAGCGCTGCTCTTACTTACTACAAACCCCCTCCCCATTCTAAAATAAATCAAACCTAAAATGCTGGAACTGCCCCAGGAAACCAAACTCCTAAGGTTAATATTTAGAAAGATGACAATTTCAGGAGGCGTCTAGGTCACGTGAAGCACATTTTCACGTTTGTGACGTGACGGTGGCTGCGGGGACGGCATGCGCAGGTCACATACCTGCGGAGAACCGCTGCACGGACCTCTTCCAGCTCAACGAGAAGACGACCCCCCACAGGCGGGAGGCTAACGGCCGCACACCGCAGCCGTGGGCACGTGCAAAGACGCTCTGCCTGGTGAGCCCCCAGTGACGTGCCTGTCACAACCACAGAGAGACCCCGGCCATGCCCACAACGGTGACGGCCGCTGGCCAACGGCGACGAATGTGGTGAGGACACGGAGAGACAGAACGTAAGTGGCACCGCTCTGGGGACACTAGCGATCTCCTAGGAGTTCGACGTCCCACCTGCCACGGCGCTGCTGCTCCTGGCTGTCGACCCCCAGGACCCATGAAAACGCGCAAGCGCACAGAGGCCGGCACACGGGTGCTCACAGCAGCACCGCTCCCCACAGTCAGTGGACGACCGGTGGAGTGGACGGGCAGGTCAGTGACGTGGCCTACCACTCAAGAATCCGACAGAATAACACAGATGCGAGCCACGGCGTCAAGAACTCTGAAAACACGACGCTAAGTAAAAATGAAACAAAAAGCTGGACACAAAAGACTATACGGTATGATTCCATTTCCGTGAAATGTCCAGAAAAGACAAATTCTCAGGGAGAGAACGACTAGCAGCCATCTGGAGCTGCGGGTGGGGGTGGGACTAAGGGGGGACAGGCACGAGGGTCCTAGTAGGGCGAAGGACACCAGCTACGATGGACTGTGCTGATGGCACAATGGGCTGGAAGACCTGCCGGAAACCACTGAACACTTAGGTGGGCACATAACTCATACCCCGATGAAGCTGCTGAAGAAATACAGAAAACACCACCCCAAAAGCCTGAACTGGATACACAGACGATGCTCCAAAACCACTGTGTACAGTCTCCTTCGAGAATGTCTTGCCTTCTGCGCTGACTCGACAAACGGGTGCGGGTGGGAGGAAGGACCGTCTGTTGCTGCGCATCTTCCTTCTCAGGCCAACTAAACCGAGTCCCAGTTTTCAGTGCACGCAGTTCTCTCCCTGCCCCCTTCCCTCTGGTTCCCCTAATACATCACTGAATGTCTTCCCACCTGGAAAGCCAGTGATTTCTCACTTCTCCCGGTGTTTCAAAGATCCAGGCTGCGTGGGTGGGAGGAACCGGTGACACCACCTGTGGCCCCGCCCCGCCCTGTTGTGCGACCTGCTTCCCATAGCCGGGTTCCGGGGCACCCCGAGGGCTGTCTCACTGCACTGAGACCGCTGTCCCTGAAGCTTCGGCCGGTGGTCCTGGCGCCGGCACCTGGGGCCCTGCAGAAATGTGGGAGTCATCGGCAATTTCATGACTCTTCAACGACCTGAAAACAGTTACCATGTCATCTGGTGTCTTCTTCCCTCCAGGCTAACTCTCCCTGTCCCTTAAGGTGCTCCTCAGGCGAGGTACCATTCTGTACCCTGCATGTCCCTATCAGGTTGAGAGAAGGGCCATCCCCTCCCTCCTCCAAATTTTTCTGGTTTTGGAACAGTCCTTTGGAAGATCTGACTCAAGCTGCTTACTACAACCCCGACTTTTCCCACAGGGGCTGGTGTTCTATCCAATCTTCCCAATCCCACACTTGTCATGCGATTTCTTAGGACCCCCTGAGGTTTACAGAATCCTGACCACTGGCCTTTAGCTACTCAGCCTGTCAGACCCTTTCATACTCTGGTGTTGGGTGCATGAGCAAACTCTCATGTTCTCTCGGTACTTCAAGTCACAGTATCATTACCGTTTATCTGCATTTCTGGAAACTTCTGCACCACTTTGCCGTAGGTCCATGGTTAATTCTGAAATGGATCTTCATTACAGCAGGAGAACAGCGCTGTCATGAAGAGCCCGCAAAGGCCAGGCGGGTGGCTGGTGTCACTGGCTGTAGGGCCCCTGCTTCCCGCAGGAGGGGGAGGAGGCTTCTGGGCACACGAGCCTCCTAGCAGCCGCCAGGCGGACCACCTTCTGCAGGGAGCAGCAGACACAGCCCTAAGACTTGCCCAGGGCACCCATGCGCCCCCTCGCATGCAGTGTGTCACATCAGGCTCTGAAGCACCTGCTCCCTTTGGTAGAAGGCTGCTGGGGACAGAGGGCCTCAGGGGCAGAGTGTCACTGGAGTTCCTCGCCCCAACCCGACCCCCCTCCCCTTAGAAGCACGCCCGGCTCCCGCTGCAGTCTCCAGCTCGCCGAGGGCCCTCTCCTCTTTGAATTCCGCCCACAGGTGTCTACAGACTGTCTACCACGTGCTGGCCTAAAAGGAGAGGAGGCCAGCCTCTCACGCGGTGTCCCATCCTTCGGCTCTGACGAAGGGCCTGCAGGCTAGTGAGCTCAGGCCGTCCTTGTGAAGGGTTCTCTGGACGTGACCCTGAGCCCCGTGGGGAAGATGAGCTCTGCGGACACCCTCTGGTGCGCTTCTCCCATCTGTCTCTTCCCTGTCATCATTGCACAGCTGTGGGGAACTGGCTCTCAAACACCCGTTGATGGGCAGGAGGCGTGGAACAGAAGGCATTTCCTTGTGGCCGCGTCACAGCCCAGGAACGGAAGTTGGAACGGTCTGGCTCCAACTCTGACCAGGTTCTGACAAAGGTGCCTCAGTTTCCCGTCTGAGTCAGATTCCAAGTGGCAGCTGGGAGCCCACCCCGAGCCCCCGTGCTGCTGTGTGTTCCCCACTCTGGAGCACGCACGCCCTCCTTCCAAGCCTGGGGCGGCAGGGGCCGCTCAGAGGCTGGAAGGCTCCAGTCGGAGAGGGAGGGCGCCTCCTCCGGCGGTGGGCGGCAGCCTCCACACAGCACAGAGCCAGCGGACTGGGGCGGACGCGGGCTCTGCCACTGCGAGTGACTCTGGGCAAGTCCATGTTCTGCCTCCCTGGACAACTGTGCAGACCAGAGCAGCTAATCCCCACCAGGGCCTCCCTGACTCCACATGGGCTGGCTGTGCGGACACGAATGGTCACCGGTGCCCAGCCCTGGGTCGGGGCACTCCTCCGGGAGCACTTCTTAGCGGTAAGGCACCTCTGCTCCATCTGACCAGTGGCCGCGAGGCAAGAGTGGGAGGGTGCCATCCCCACGCGGGGCCTCAGGTGGCCGGCTCTGGGAGGAAGGCTGAGGGGAAGAGCAGGCGAACACAGGAGAGGCATGTGCCCATGGGGACCTGTGCTGAAGCCCCTGGTGCCTCAGCCTCCCCCGCAGCAGCCAGCCCTCGGCGAGGCAGAGCCGCCTACAGGGCCCGCTGCACCCCCAACCCAGCTCTGGGGCGTCCATCGGAGACTGGCAGACGCTGCAGGGCACCGGGCCGCCAGGAGATGCAGACAGGAAGTTGGCTCCACACTGTTTTATTTGTCTAGATGACCAAGGCCGGGACGCTGGTGCCACCGTGAAGGAAACGGAAGCCCTGTGCGTGGTCCACAGCTGCCCTGCAGAGGCCTCCCCCGCGTGGCGGCTCGGCACAATCTCGGCTCAGGGCCGGGCCTCCATCAGGCCGACCATGACCCAGAGGGAGGCGGTGACGGGGTGTGTCCAGCGCCCCGGCCCTCCCCTCGGGGCGCAGCTGACTCACGCGGCTGCGCTGGGCACCAGGGCCGCAGCTCCTCACAGCAGGCCCGCGCCTCCGCCACTCGCGCACATTCTCTCCGCCGCGCCGCCGTGCGGTCTCCCGGGGCTCTCTTTCCCACTCCATCTCTAAATTAGCTTCAGTGAGTCATCGCTCATCCTCTCCGTGACTGGCAGGCGTTCATGAATTACTGATTTTTTACCTTCACCCAGCTGATACAATATATTTATGGTGGAGAGAAAGGTACTTTTTGAATGAAGACTGGTGTCTCGATAGCTTTCCTTTCAAACATAACATAAGCGTACGACACCGACCTCACAACGGAGTAAATTCTAATCACAGCTACCGGGCCCCTGTGGTAGGCGTGGGTGGCCGCAGGTCCCCGTGTCCCAGCAGCGCACGCTGTGGGCGGGGGTGATGGCTGGGTCGGCGCACGGGCTTCGGGCAGCCTGCCTGGCAAAGCCCCGCTCTCACTCACTGCTGCTGAGACATGGGGCAATGACCTGCCTGCTCCGTGCCTCAGTTTCCCCATCGTTACAGCGTGGATAATAACAGCGCCTCATTAGGGGGTTCTGACGAGGACTGCGTGAGTTAATCTGCAGAGAGCCCTTAACACCGCACCTGACATCCAGCAGGTGCTCACTAGATGTTAGCTGCCATTCTTCCTCCTGACTCTCAACCAGAAGGACTGTGGGTTACCCTGTGCTTGCAAGCCACAGCTCACGTCCTCCCACGCTCTCCCGCCTGTCCCCCCAGGGCACGGCTGAGACTGGGGCTCTGACACATGGAGACCGCAGCTGAGTTAACCGAACACTCACGGATTCAAAGCAAAATCAACCCCCGGATGCAAGCTTCCGCTTCAGCCTGCTGCCCGGGGCTCTGCGGTGGGCTCGCAGCACGCGTGGGAAGGAGCAGGGCACAGCAGCTCACTTTACCCCAGACACAAGGCCGTTAGCTCCTTAAAATATGCTGTTGACACAATAGATGTTAATTATGAATAATTTTCGGTACACTCGGCGCCTCCAGTGATCAGAATGCTAATGAACAGCCTTGTGCGAGAGGCTCCCCAGCTCCCCGATTCCCCAGTGCTTTCTGAGCGCCCTAATCTTTCTAGCGCTGTTTAAGCGTTTCATTACTTTGTTTCAGGGTTGAAAAATGTCCTTTAATTTCCAAGCACGGATCTTACTGCCACCCTCTCTGAGGACTCGGGATACAAACACGCACCGCGGTGGCAACATGCTTATTCATCAGGCTGCTGGGTTCGCGAAGATAATTAGAAACTGGGGGCGCTCAAAGAAGGTTCACTCTAATCTACTTCCCGACGCAGCAGCTTAATTAGAAAACAAATTCCTTCCCTGGCTTTAAAGATTGCTAAGTAATTATAAGACCCACACACCGCCCTATCTTCTCTCTGGTCGAATGTTGAGACTGCGAACAACACATTTGCACGCCTGACAAAGGCGGTAGAAGCTGGGAAGGGGTTAACACCCGCTGTCCCGGGGAGGCCTGTGCGGAGCAGGCGCACGGTGGCAGATGCTGGAAAGAAACCACATTTATTACCGAATGACCACGCAGCAATTTCAAGTACAAAACCTTTCCATCAGTGTCTCTGATGATGGCACAGAAGACCACGACTCATTTAGATGGGTTTCTGAGTGGTGGCAGCCAGGGAAGGCACCGGCCCCCTGTGACGACAGTGGCGGGAAAGGCTGGTCTGGGTGGCGAGGCGTGGTGCCCCCTCCAGCCCCCACACCCGGAGGGGCCCTGAGGCTGTCCCCGGCTCCTGGGACATGCAGTCCCCGCTATCCAGCGGTGGGGCAGGGTGGCTCACCGGCCCTGGCGCCCTCAGCTCACTCGGGGCCTCACACGGAGGAAGGACAGCTCCTCAGGGCAGCAGGAAGGGCGGGTGGGTGTGGGACCTGTGCCCGCCAGCTCGGTCCACACATGCCAAGCATGACGGTCACAGGCCTGTGCCAAGACCATCCTTCAACACAGAGCAAGGGCCCCGGGAGGGAAGCAGAGGACGGAGTTGGACCTCATTCTTTTTTTTGCAGGTCATTAAATTAGGGAAACAAAACCAAGAAGCCAGGCCTGTGTTCTCCATCTCACCTCTGCGTTATGACTTGTCTCTCCCATCAGCTGGCTATAGTGAGGAGAGTCACTGTCACACTTGGAGGTAACAGAGCACTACCGTGTGTTAGGGAGAAATGAGAGAAGAAAACCGGATGCTAAAGGAAAGGCTCAGAATCCTTGTGAAGGGAGCCACATCGACAACGCTGAGTTCCAGCTCGGCTGACTGCACGTTTGTGTCTGGCCAGGAGACCACGACACGCGCCACGTTCATGCGGCTCACACCTTGCGCAGAGGACACATGCTGCCTTCTGTGCTTCCTGGACGCGGGCTTCCTCCCTCCTCCCCAGTGCTCTTCAGGGCTCAGCATAAAGTGCTAATGAATAAAGGAACGAGGGCCCAGGGGCTGAGCAAAAGAGCCAATTCCCGTTTGGTCTCAGAACTGTAATAGAAACTAAGTTATCTCACCAATTAACCTGGACCGAGGACTGGACCCCCAGTGCACTGGGCTCTCCCAGGCCTCACCCGGACCACCCCACCAGCTCTGGCAATACTGCGCAACTCGTTTGTGAAAACAACCATTAAAAAAGTATATACTCTGAAATATTCTGTGGTCTCTCCCAATATAAGGTACTTATGAAGTAAAAAACCCAGAACACTTCCAGCCCCACTGAGGCAGAGGCCAGGAGGCGCGATGCCTGTGTCCCCACCTTGCCGGGTCACGTGGTGGCAAAGGGGGGTGCCGGGGTGGAGAAGTGCCGCAGGCTGCTGCTTGGAAGCCTCCCACCCCGACGACAGCCTAGGGGGCGGGACGTGGCTCCTACAGCAGGACCTGAGGCCGGGGACAGGCATGGACACCCCACACAGGCCCAGAGTCTGGAGAGTGACCCCAGCACTGAGCCACGCCAGCCAGAGCACTCCACGAACCGCGTGGGGCTCCACTTTAAGAACGTTTGGAAAAACATGACCAAACTCCCCCGAACCTCAGAAGGCTTCTGACCAATCAGCCGTGGCCCCGGGCACGTGGGACGAGTGCGCTTGGTGGAGCACTGCACAAAGGGGCGTGGGGGCACGCCATCCCCCACACCGGTGACAACTCTGCCCCGCAATGTGGTGTGCAGACCCTCATCCTGAGGCACAGCTGGCCCCGGGCCCGGCCACAGCCCCGCAGTGCCCCTCGAACACACGGCCTGAATGTGCACGGCCAGGCCCACCGGGGGCAGCGGGAAAGGCGGCCCCAGGCTGTGCCACACTCAGCTGCTCATTGCCTGTCCCCCCTCCACAGCCTGGCTTCCGTGTCCTGTATTCTCTCACGTCCTGGTGAAAGCAATTCACCTTGTACTTGAATTAAAACACAACACGAAACCTGGCAAGTCTGGATTGTGGTTTTTAGCTGTAGGACTGCAGATAGTCACTCCCTATCCTAGAGGCTTAGGGGGCTGGAGGGCAGGCAAATCTGCCGAGGACACACCCTGGCCACGAGAGCATCACTGGGGTGATGAGACACTCAGCACCTCGCAGGGGAGTTCCGGGCCGAGCGCCCGGGACGTGTGGGGCCCATGCAGAGCCCGTGCAGAGGAAGAGTGGATGGATGGCTCCCGGACCCTGGCCGTGTCTGACACTGGTGACAGCAGGCACGGGCGGCCGACACAGGAGAGGACGGCAGGCGGGCCCCGTCTCAGCCCGGGCGTGCTGCTGGGTGTGTCTGCGCTCAGCTCATCCGAGAGAGCGACTCACTCCCGAAGGAGCGCATCGCAGCTACTGCAGCAAAGACCTGAGGTTTCTAAACGACGGCCTCTCACCGTCTTCCATCCCCGCCACAGCCCCCGAGTAAAGCTCCATCCCCAATGTCCTGAGGGAGAAGTGGGGTTATTCTGGAACGCACAGCCCGTCCCAACTACTGGACACCGAGCTGCCTATGACGCAGACCTCCTGAAGGCAGACCACCTCTGCCCAACTGCAGAGCTGGACCGTGGAGAGACGCCTCCTGAGGTGACCTGGCAGCGCCCGCCGAGAGTCAGCGGGACAGGTGTGTGAGGCCACTTTCCTCCCGCAGTCTTCATCTGAGACCGGAAAGGCTTAGTAATATAGCCATCCATCCTGCCAGCCCGGGGAAGGTGGGCAGGGGACGGTGTTTGAGGGGGCGAGCTGGCAACTGCGGAGAGCCGCCCGTGCGGATGAGCCCCTGGCCAGGCCGGCATGGCGCCCCTCTTCAGGATGGGGTGACGGGGAGGCGACAGAGCTTCCTGCAACTGCAGCTCTGAGCACTGGGCCAGGACTCAGGCCACAGCCGACCGCTCCAGGTCCGTACGCTTTCCACAGCCCGTCTGCGCTCAGAAAGCACTGTGACAAGTGCTGCTGTCCACATTAACTACCGTTTTCTTTTTGAAAAAAGAAGAAAAGTCACACGCCCCAGCTCCCCACGTCTGACCAAGCATGCAGCGTCCCTGGGCACGGGAGGGAGGTGGAGAAGAGGACGGGGCGTGCCGGCCCATGGGAGCGAACGTGTGCACACACGCCCTTCACACTGGGGGACGTAAGCTCAAGAGGTTCTGGGGAGGACCCCAGCCGGCGCAAACCCTGACTTCGGGAGTTAGGAAAACAATGCTTGACGGAAAATACTAACATCTTAACGCACAAGGATGCTTCCTTCTGCTTTGCAGTCCTCACTAACCAGTCTTCGTAACAACAGCGAAGCTGCTTCCCACGGAACAGCGGGCCCCTCTCTCAGAAGAGCCACTTCCTTTCCAATCCCGGCCTCTGTGTCCTTCGGCCCCAGCTTCTCCAACAGGGCTGTTCCCGCTGCACCTTCCCAGAGTCATTCCGACCTGCACTCCCTTAGGGTTTCTCACTTCCCCACGTTACGTGTTAATTTTGTTCTCTGCACTGTCATATAGTAAACTGGCTTTTTTGGGGAGTGTGGTTCCCTGATTTTAGCATGGGCAACCAGGACAGTGAACACCCCTTCACCCACGTGCTCCCGTCTCTGACCCGAGGGCTGTGTCTTCTCCAGGATGTCACGTGAATGCAATCAGACCGGGTGTCGCCCCGGCACTGCTGCCCGTCACTCCACACGATGCTTCTGGGGCCACCTGTGTGGTCATGTACAGGATGTCCCCCCATTTCCTGCGGGCCGTGCCCTGCTAGATGACACACGTTCTGTCTGTTCGGTCACCCCAAGGACACTCTGGCTTTTCCAGGCTTAGGTGAATAAAGCTACACAAACACTCTCCAATGGGTTCCTGTGTGGACGGCTCCCTTCCTGCGGGATGAATGTCCGGGAGCGAGACAGCGGTCCCCGGGAGCCGTCCTCCCGCGTGGCTGTCCCGCGCCCCTCCGCAGCAGGAGCCTGTGGGAGTGCCGGTGGTCGCCCCACTCCCTCGCCATTGGTTTTATTAACCCACCTCATGGGTGTGTCGTGGTTTCTTGCGGTGGTTTTGATTCGCATTTCCCTAGTGGTCAATGATTTTGAGCATCTTTTCCTGGGCTTACTGGCCGTTCTTAAATTCTCCTTGGTGAAGTATCTCTTCGGGTTTTTTTCCAATCCTGAATTTTTCTTTTCTTATTTTTGCTTTGAGATATCTTTATACACTCGGGATACAAGTCCTCTGACGGCTGGGTGTTTTGCAAATATTTTCCCCAAGTCTGCAGCTTGTCTCCTCACTGTCTGAACCGTGTCTTTCAGAGTAAACATTTTAAATTTTGATGAAGTCCGATTTCACAATTTTTTTTTTTTGTGGGTTGTGTTTTGGGTGCCAAGCTGCTGTGCACGTTCTGCCTGTGAGAGAAGGCACGGGGGGGCTGGCTGTCTTGACGCAGCCCGGGAGGGAGCGGGGTCCGGCCTGAACGCCGGGCTCCTCTCCAGGATGATCGGGAGGCTTACCTAAGTAACTGAACAGAACACCGTTTTTCACGTATGGATTTTTAATGGCTCCTGTTACTCTGGAGAACTTAGAACACGCGGTGCTGTTGCTTCCGTGCAGCTGAGCGAACACGAGCCGAGTTCCGTTGGAAGTGTCCACGGCCACACCGAGGGACCAGGATGGGACAGTGCACAGACACGGGGGCAGCGGTGCGGCTCGCGCTCCACCTGGCAGGTGTCTGTCCCATTCACAGGCAGGCAGGAAGCAGAACAGCAAGAAAACGTAGAGCAAGACCTCTCTGGAGAGGCCACCAGGCGCGACCCCCCCTCCCGTGATGAAACGTACCGCTGCCACCATCTCAGCGGGTTAGGCTGGAGAACTGGTCCATACACGGCGGCGTGGGCACAGCTAATAGAGGGAAACGGGCCCGGGTGCGCGTGCACAGGGGACTGGCACACAGGGGTTCCCGCGGCGGCTCTGGAATCTCTGCGATCCCAACAAAGAGCCCAAGCAAGCAAGCCGACTGCTGGACCAGACCTGGTCTTCTGTTATTGGTAAGAGTTCTCTCCACGGGATGTTTCTCCAGGTTTACACCATTGGCTTAGCATTCGTACGTGGCTTTCTGGGTCATGGCCCTTGCAGGGGAAACCGCCTTAGAACTTGGAGGAGCAGCCGGAGGGCGAGTAAAGGCGCTCCGAGCCCGCAGGCCACCCGACTGGGATGCAGGTGCACGCACAGCACTCCGACCCACCCCAGTGTCACCCGGCCCATGTGGGCCACAGCGCAGTCCCCTGCTTCCTGACCACGACTGTGGACGGCGGGCAAGGCCGCACAGCGCAGACGGGGCGAGGACATGCATCGAGCAGCCATCACTGTCTACCAGCAGATCGCGCCCAGCTCATGATCTGAGAACCTCGCGGCTCATGCCCTGGCTGACCTCTGTGAAGTGACCCCCGTCTGCAGTCCCTGCTCTGGCTGACAGAACACGTCTGGCTCCCCTGCCAGCCGCCTCACCCTGGTTCTCCAGTCCTGGTGATCCCAGCTCACCCGCACCTCGCCTGCTGGCGCCCCTGCCGTGGCCCTCGTCCCAGGGCCCTCGTGCTGTCCCTGCCACCACAGCCCACCGCGCTTGGGAACAAAAGCAGAGCAATTCCATGATGTCCTCGGACACTGACCACAATCTGCACGAGGACTTACACTCGGCGAACTGCCTGCAGGTGCTCCAGTTAGACATTCTTGACTGTTTTACGGGCATCCCATGTGTCTATATTCTCGCAGAAACATTTAACAGACAGAAAGAAACCCAAGTCAGCTAACACAGCTCCTCCCCCGGCGCTCTCCCACCAGAGCGAATGACGAACGCATCGTTTCGGCCTGTTTTACCGCACTCAGGCAGTCACGTGCGGGGTACTAAATACTCGTGGCACCCTCCTCTGTGTCCTGGTCTCTGTCTGCTCTCCCCCAACCGCGTGCTGGGCAGACCGCTCCACACCAGCCCCAGGGGAGCTGCCGGAGAGCATGCAATCCCCGGGAGGACCGGCCCCTCGTGATGGATGTGTAAGTGTCACCGTCTGCTTCTCTGACACACGGTTTTCCAGGACAGAAACCCGAAGTCTATTTGCTCTCCCTCCCGGATTTTATTAAAGTCAGGCCTTAGCGGCTCTCACCCACAGTTCTGTGTATCAAGACTGAGAGAACTATTATCGTGCATGTTAGCTCTAGAAGACGCGGTGTCCGGGGTGCTTACGAACAACCGCCTAGAGGTACCGGGGTGAGTCACGCTGCGTTGCACACACGCACACCCGTGACGCAGATCCAGTCTGGAGCCGGAGTAGTGCGGACCCGAGGAGGGCACGACGGAGGGCCGCCGGGCCGCCTACGGGCCTGGAAGCACAAGGAGGGCTGCACAGCCACAGTGCCACGAGGGACACGGGAAGACTGGACCGCAGCATGTGTCCCGAGCCAGGACACAGAACAGGGGCGGGGGCTGCAGAATATAAACACGGGGCTGGGGGGAAATGAGCTGGCTGCAGCAGTCGGGGAGCAAAGACGACCCTCTGTGTGCGGCCACAGGCTCTGCTTTGACTTAGCGTTGGGCGTCTTCGTCAACATTCAAAAGTACCCAGCTTCTAGTCTGTCTTTAGTACGGCCGCACACGGAGCCGCGTCCTGCGCCGGCCACCCGCGCAGCAGTCACAACACGGCCTTCGTCGGAGAACAGAAGCACATACCCACACGCAAGGAAAACATCCCCCGCTAACCGGAAGGGCCCCCGAGAGCCAACACCGTTCAAAGAACCCCCTCAGACCCCCAAAGCCGCTCAGCTTAAAAATCTTACTTACTTTTCTATTAAATCCAGTGTGACCCCAGGCACCAGACTAACGCATTTCTGCATGCAAAACCTGCAGAGAAAGGAGAGAAAGTGAATCACACTGCGGGAGCATTTAGCAGGAAATACAACAGGCCCCCGGGACCCGAGGGCATATAGGTGGGGGCCGGGCTGTCTTACTCCTGGCAGCTTTCAGATTTGTGAAGAAAATCAACTGCCAGCCGGTCACTGGAGGGTGAGAAACCCCAGCACAGGGTCCTGGGAGGGGGGCAGGTGAGACAGGAAAGGAAGCGTCTGCCCAAATAACGGACACAGTGGCTTTCTTCCCTTTTTTCCTTCTTAAGAAAGCAAGCCGGGGAAAGTGTCGGGGGGATGAGCGAGC
>PITA01032833.1:0-13375 GCA_004023965.1 Spilogale gracilis
TTTCTGTTTAGATGATCTGTCCATTGCTGAGAGTGGTGTGTTAAGATCTCCTATGATTAGTGTATTTGCATCAATATGATTCTTTATTTTGTTTAACAGTTGGCTTATGTAGTTGGCTGCTCCCATGTTAGGGGCATAAATATTTACAATTGTTAGATCTTCTTGATGTATAGACCCTTTAAGAATGATGTAGTGTCCTCTGTGTCTCTGACTACAGTCTTTAGACTAAAATCCAATTTGTCTGATATGAGAATCGCTACCCTGGCTTTCTTTTGGGGTCCATTGGCATGAAAGATGGTCTTCCATCCCCTCACTTTCAATCTGGAAGTGTCTTTCGATTCAAGATGAGTCTCTTGTAGGCAGCATATGGATGGGTCCTGTCGTTTTATCCAGTCTGCAACCCTGTGTCTTTTTATTGGAGTGTTTAGGCCGTTCACATTGAGAGTGATTATTGATAGATACGTTTGTATTGATATCATGTTGCCTATGGAGTTCATTTTCTATAAGTTACCCCTGTATATTTCTGTTTTGTGTCACTCTTGGGTTCATTTCTCCTCTAAAGAACCCCTCTTAGTATTTCTTGTAGTGCTGGCTTGGTGGTTGCATAATCTTTTAGACCTTGGCGGTCTTGGAAGCTCTTTATTTCTCCTATTAGTATATTTTTAAGTTAACATTAGGAAAGACGGTTTTGTGTATTTATTTTTCTTTTTTACCCTCCTCCCCAAAAGATTATTTTTATTTTTTTATTTTGTTTCTAAAGACTTTATTTGAGAGAGAGACAGAGTATGAGCAGGGGGAAGGAGGCAGAAAGAGAGGGAGAAACAGACTCTTTACTGAGCAGGAATGCCCTACACTTGTCTCAATCCCAGGATTCCCAGATCATGACCTGAGCTGGAAAGCAGACACTTAACGACTGAGCCACCCAGGCACCCCTTTATTTTTATTTTTTTAAAATATTTTATTTATTTACTTGACAGAGAGAGAGATCACAAGTAGGCAGAGAGGCAGGCAGAGAGAGAGGAGGAAGCAGGCTCCCCATTGAGCAGAGAGCCCGATGCAGGGCCTCCATCCCAGGACCCTGAGATCATGACCTGAGCCGAAGGCAGAGGGCTTAAATTACTGAGCCACCCAGGCGCCCTCAGGTGCCCCTTTAACTGTTACTTTTAGGTCTTTGATCCATTTTGAGTTAATTTTTGAATGTGGTTTAAGATACCCGCTACGTTATTGTACATGTGAATGTCCAGTTTTGTTGAAAAGATTGTCCTTTCCCCAACGAATGGTCCTGGTCCTTGTCAAAAATTCTTTGACCATGTATGTAAGGGATCATCTTGAGCCTTTAAACACAGGTTATTCTTATCTTTCTTCCCAGGCAAAGCTTTATATTTGAAGAAATGCACTATTATCAACATTTATGAGTATATAAATAATGATGTTAGTTGTTAGGGAAACAGAGAAATAAGATATGGACTCTGCTAACGAAGCTACAAATTTATTGGGGGAAATAGAATATCTCATTAAAATGCATAAACATAACATAACATATGCTAATTTAAAAAATAAGTGCCACTTAGGGACACCTGGCTAGCTCAGTTGGTAGAATATGTGACTCTCAATTTCAGGGTTGTGAGTTTGAATCCCACACTGCATATAGGGATTACTAAAAAAATAAAATCTTTATTTAAAAAAGGGGGATATGGGGCACCTGGATGGCTCAGTTCAGTGTCTGCCTTTGGCTCAGGTCATGATCCCAGCATCCTGGGATCGAGCCCTGCATCAAGCTTCCTGCTCAGCAGGAAGCCTGCTTCTCCCTTTCCCACTCCCCCTGCTTGTGTTCCTTCTCCCACTCTTTTTCCCTCTGTCAAATAAATACATAAATACAATCTTTTTAAAAAGGAGGGGAGGCACCTGGGTGCCTCAATCAGTTAATCATCTGCCTTCAACTTAGGTCATGATCCTGGGGTCCTGGGATGGAGTCCTGCATTGAGTTCCCTGCTCAGCAAGGGCCTGCTTCTCCCTCTCCCTCTGCTGCTCCTCCTGCTTGTACTCTCTTTCTATGTCAAATAAATATATAAATAAAAATCTTAAAAAAAAAAAAAGAAAAAGAAAGAAAAAAGAAAAAGAAACAACCAAACTATCTTCTGAAGTTGCTAAACCATTCTACGTCACCACTAGCAATGAGAGTTTGGTTGCTCTACATCCTCATTATCATTTGGTATTGTCAACATTGGGAAATTATGGTGCCTGGGTGGCTCAGTCATTAAGCATCTGCCTTTGGCTCAGGTCATGATCCTGGAATCCTGGAACTGAGCCCTGCTTCGGGTTCCCTGCTCAGCGGGAAGCCAGCTTCTTCCTCTCTCACTTCCCCTGCTTGTGTTCCCTCTCTAGCTATGTTTCTCTCTATCAAATAAATAAATAAAATCTTTTTTAAAAAAGATTTAGTATGTGATACATGTGACATTTCAAATTGGTAAAGAAATAATTAATTGTTTAATAAGCAGCATCAGGATAATTGGGGAAAACAATGCTACACAATCCTCCACCCTACAACAGTTACCATGCACAATAGCTATGTCATTCTATTTACTGCTTCCCAAATACGTGATGCTATTTTCATGCTTCCGTGCCTTTGTGTATGCTGCTCTCTTTGCTTGGAATTCCTTTTTGACCTCATCCATTTACTGACATCCTATTCTTTCAAGATCCAAATTAAACATCTGTGAAACCTTCCTTCCTTCTCCAAACAAACTTACAATCTCTTTTGTGCAATCACTATATTTACCACATATATCTACTATTGCACTCTTAATATTCTGTTTTTATTATTTATTTATATTTTTATACCCTTTTCTAGACTGTAATCATCTTATGGCCAGAGACCACCTTTTTTTTTTTTTAAGATTTTATTTATTTATTTGACACAGAGAGCGATCACAAGCAGGCAGAGAGAGAGAGAGAGAGAGAGAGAGAGAGAGAGAGGAGGAAGCAGGCTCCCCGCTGAGCAGAGAGCCCCATGCGGGCTTTAATCCCAGGACCCTGACATCATGACCTGAGTCAAAGGCAGAAGCTTTAGCCCACTGAGTCACCCAGGCGCCCCATCTTTTTTTTTTAAGATTTTATTTATTTATTTAACAGAGAGAGAGATTACAAGTAGGCAGAGAGAGAGGAGAAAGCAGGCTCCCTGCTGAGCAGAAAACCCGATGGAGGCCTCGATCCCAAGACCCCGAGATCATGACCTGAGCTGAAAGCAGAGGCCCAACCCGCTGAGCCACCCAGGTGCCCAAGACCATGTCTTTTTAATACTGTCTCTTTATACCTAGTACAAGGTGCTTCATAATGGGCACTCAATATATATTTTTTAATTAATGAATGAAATTAAATGTGATGATACTTTGACTGAAGTGTAGCGATGAATAAAAAAATGGTTGTCATTAACCCATGTGGAGATTGTGAGCATGGGCTCTGGACACCAGACTGCCTCAGATTTGAATCTCATCCCCACTTTTAGTTGTGTGATCTTGGCAAATGACTTAACCTCTTTCTAATCAGTTTCCCCTTATGAAATGGCTCTAATAGTAGTTACCTCATAGGATTGACATGAGAATTTTAAAAGTTAGCATAGACTTCTGTAACCAGGAAGAAATGGGATGATCTCAAAATGAATGAAAAAAAGACAATTAACAGATGCCAACACCAAAATGACACAGATGTTAGACTTATTTGGCAAGGATTTCAAAGCAGGTATCATAAATACGTTTCAACAAGCAATTTGAGCATGCATAAAGAAGAAGAACACAATAGAGAGTTTTGCAAAGAAACAAAGTCTTAGAAGAGAAATAAGACATGTAAAGGAGAACCAAATGGAAGTTTATTTATTTATTTTTTTAATATTCCATTTATTTACTTGACACAGAGAGATCACAAGTAGGCAGAGAGGCAGGCAGAGAGGAGGAAGCAGGCTCCCTGCTGAGCAGACAGCCTGATGCCTCGATCCCAGGACCCTGAGATCATGACCTGAGCCAAAGGCAGAGGCCTCAACCCACTGAGCCACCCACATGCCCCAAATGGAAGTTTAGAGCTAAAAAAATTCAATAACCAAGATAAAGATCTTAATGGATGGGCTCAACAGAAGAATGGAGAGGGACAGATGAAAGAATCAGTGAACTTGAATAGAGAAAAGAAAAATTACACAGTCTGAACAAGAAGTGAAAATGGATTTTTAGAGAATTTAACAAAATCTTGAGGACTTATGAAGGTTACAACAAAAAAGTCTAATAATCATATTTTCAGAGTTCTGGACAGAGGAATAAGAGAACAGGGCTAAAAAAGTATTTGAAGAAATAGTAACTGAAAAGTTCCCAAATTCGGCAAAACCTACCAATCAACCAACCAACCAAAAAACCCACATGCAGTTGCCAGAAATGGACTGAACTCCAAACAGAATAAACTTAAAGAAGTCCATGTCAAGGGCGCGTGGGTGGCTCAGTGGGTTAAAGCCTCTGCCTTCGGCTCAGGTCATGATCTCAGGGTCCTGGGATTGAGGCCTGCGTGGGGCTCTCTGCTCAGCAGGGAGCCTGCTTCCTCCTCTCTCTCTCTCTGCCTGCCTCTCTGCCTACTTGTGATCTCTTTCTCTGTCAAAAAATAAATAAATAAATAAAATCTTTTTTTTAAAAAAAGGGAAGAAAGAAATCCATGTCAAGGCACATCATAGTCAAACTTTTGAAAACTGAAGACATGGGAAAATTTTGAAAGCTCTCAGAAAGAAATGAAATTTACTTTGCAAGAAAACAATCGGAATAGTAGCAGATTCCCCATCAGAAGTCATAGAGGCCAGAAGAAAATGGCATAACATTTTTGAAGTTGTGAAAGAGAAGAGCTATCAAACCAGAATTCTCTATCCAGAGACAATATCGTTCAGAAGTGACGGATCATTCAAGACGTTCTCAGATGCGGGGCGCCTGGTTGGCTCAGTTGGTTGAGTGTTTGCCTTTGGCTCAGGTTGGATTTCCTGAGTTTGTCGAGCCCTTCTCCCTCTCACTATCTCTTTCTCTCTCAAATAGATAGATAAAATCTTTAAAAAAAAAAAAAAGGACATTCTCAGATGAAGGAAAACTAGGAGAATATGACATAAAAATCAGAAGAGCAAAAATACAGCTAAATTCAATACACTTTTCTTGTCTTGAGTTTTTCATTTGGCCATTGAAACAAAAATTATAACACTGTCTAATGTGGTTCTCAATATATAGAGGAAATATTTAAAACAATTATACTATAAATGTGGGACAGTAAAGGAACATAAATGGAGGTAAGGTAAAATGCCAACACCAACAGATCTGATTATAACAGTGGTCGCACAAATCTACACATCTGAGAAAATGACACAAAATTATACACCCATGTTGCACTAATGTAAAATTCCTGGTTTTGTTACTGTACTCTAATTATGTAACAGGTAACCACTGTGTTAAATTTGATTTTACATTAAGTCATATTGAATTACTGTTTTGTATCAGCTCTTTCAGATCTTCTGGAATCTTCCTTCTGTCTTTAAGCTTGTCATCTATTAATCACCCCCCATTTTGTATTAACTATAAATTTGATTACATGTCCAATATGCTCCTTTATGTTAAGTGACTCATTAAAATGTTTTAAAGATTTATTTATTTATTTATTTGACAGAGAGAAACACAGCGAGAGAGGGAACACATGCAGGGGGAGTGAGAGAGGGAGAAGCAGGCTTCCCGCCAAGCAGGGAGCCTGATGTGGGGCTCGATCCCGGGTCTCCGGGATCATGACCTGAGCTGAAGGCAGTTGCTTAACCAACTGAGCCACCCAGGCACCCCCAGACTCATTAAAATGTTTAACAGGATAGGGTCGTAGAGGCCTCTGACAAACTACTAGAAACTTCTATTTCACCTTTGTATAAACTGTTTCAACTTCCAATGAACTATGCTATCATCTAATCTTCCTTGGTCATGAAGATTTGTCAGATGCCTTGAAAAATTAAGGATATACAGGGTCCATACCATTTTCTTGCTGTATCACAGTAGTGAGAGTAGTGATGAAGAATAATGGCTACTACTTCCTGAGTGATGAGACCAAAGTTTTTCATGTATAATTTTTAAGCTAGTCCTCTCAAGAGTTTCTGCTATAGGTATATTTTAAATTTTGATGTGACAGAAGAATTCAGGCTCCCTAGGGCACACGTGGGTATGGTCTGGTTTTAGCTAACCACATATTCACTTTTTTTTTTTAAGATTTTATGTATTTATTTGACAGAGAGAGAGAGAGACAGACAGACAGACAGACAGAGGGAACACAAGCAAGGAGAGTGGTAGAGGGAGAAGCAAGCTTCTGGCTGAGCAGGGACGTCAATGTGGGGCTCAATCCCAGGAACCTGGGACTGTGACCTGAGCCAAAGACAGACACTTAACAACTGAGCCACCTAGGTACCCCCACATATTCATTTTATAAATATTGTAATTTTACTGAAGGCAGAGGTATACCTGGAGAAGCTGTGGAGAGTGGGGGGTTTTTGGTGTTTTGTTTGTTTTGAGGGAATTAGATATGAAGGAGATGAGACATGATGTAGATTCCCAAGGGGAAGAATTTTAGGGAGAGTCAGATTAGATAAGGGGATTTTTAAGAAGTTTTATTGTGTCATGTATAACATAATCCCCATTATTTATCAATAACTTCAAAGTTTAAGTACTGTTGTTTTATAATAAGACCACATGTGTGAGATTGGTCTCAAGTAAGTCCCTGGGTAAGAGCAGAGCTAGCCCAAAGAAGCTCCATCACATATGGGTTACAAGACAGGCTCTAAAAATTTGAGTGTCCAAGTCCCCCTTTTGGTGGTAATCATTTGGTGGTAATCATTTTGCAGTACTGATTTTTGGTAAGTGGGGGAGCCGGGAAGGGAATTCAGACTCATCCCACTCCCAGGCCCTTCTTCCCTTGTGTCACTCTATAGGGTCAGACCAGGGAGAGTAGGAACCCTATTAGAAAGGAAGAAAACTTCATTTAGATCCACTTATATTTTTACTGAATTCATGCTGTGTCTTATTTTCACCACTTTTTAAAAGATTCACAAACCATTTGTCTAATTTTCCATTCCAGAGTTTCGCCAAGGAAAAAATGTGTTCACAGGCTTATAGTTTCTTCTTTTAGAAAATGAGGACATTTGTCCATCTCTAGTCTTCTGGCACCTCTCCGGTTCCCAACAGAGTTAGACCACATTTCAAATTCTCTCAGTAAAACCAGACAAGTGAAGTTACACTAAAGGGCTGGGTGTTTTCTTATATTCCTCACTTGCTTTGGACTACGATGCTCTCTTTCACGTGCAGCTCTTACCTTTTTCAATTTGAGGATAATTCTTTGTGATGGAAAATGAAAGTAAAGTAGGAGGTGATGAATTCTGCTTTTTCCTCCGTCATCTGTTATCATTACACCTTCTGTTCCTTGTCCTTCTTGCTGAGGACATTAATTTTCCTGACACTGCCTTTATGTATTGGTGCTATTGAACACTGGTATTACCAGGGAGTATTTTTGGATTAATCTGTTAAAATATATCATAGACGGTTTAATACAAAACCTTGCTCTTACAATTATTTTGCCTATTTCAAAGCATTTTAGAGCTGCTCTGCTTCATAAAAAATAATAACTATGAAGTATCCTATTTACAATGTTTCTTCTAAAATGTAGAGTTTTGGCAGTAATTCAACAACTTTATTGTTAAAATGAAGATCTTTTTTTTTCCAGCCTCATTGAGGTATAATTGACATACAACATTGCATAACTTTAAGGTACACTTAAATATTGCAAAATGATTACCTCCAAAGGATTAGCTAATACCTTCATCCTGTCACATAATTACTATTTCTTTTTTGTGGTGAGAACATTTAAGATCTACTCTCCTAGCAACTTTCAAGTATATAATATGGTATTATTAGCTTATAATCACCGTAAGTTTGGAAGTTTGTCTAACATCTACCTATTTCCTCTACACCCTTCCCCAGCCCCTAGCAACCACCATGCTATTCTCTATTTTTCTGAGTTCAGTTTTTTTAGATTAAAATGGAGGACCCTTCAAATGGTAGGAATAGAAATTGAGTTCTCTCTCTCAGAAAGTACAAAATGATAATGCAAAGGGAAAAATGGAAATATTGTATTAATAATAGAAATTTTGGGGTGCCTGGGTGGCTCAGTAGTTAAGCTTCTGCCTTAGGCTCAGGTCAGGGTCCCGGGGTCCTGGGATCAAGTCCTGCATTGGGCTCCCTGCTCAGCGGGGAGCTGAGCTTCTCCCTTTGCCTCTCCCCTATTTGGTGCTCTCTCTCTGTCAAATAAATAAATAAAATCTTAAAAAACAAAAAAGAAATTTTGTTTATACCATTTTTCCTCTTTCAAGTTATTCATTTTCTCTGTTAAAGAACTAGCCGTATGTCTTAATACTCAATTTGAATTTCCATGGATTTCCTATTTAAAAAAAAGATATTAGCCATCATTTTGTATTTCCCCAGATAGTTATCCAGAAAGACTCTTCAAAGAAAGTGATTACAATTCTACATTCAGTTGCTTCATTTATGTGTTTTCAAACCTTAAAGAGGTGACTCAGAGCTGACTCTTTGGGTGAGCATCTTACAGTTCTGCCACACAAAGTTTATGCCTGGCATTTTCAGGATTTCATCTCTTCTCTGCCCTTCCTAAATTCTGTTAATGTGACAGAATTTTTAGTTCACTTCAATGAGCTGTTCTAGAACACCTGCCACATGTAATTCTTGTCCCTTGCATTGGATTACAACTATGAGTCAGTCTCTGCCTGTAAGACCCTCATGGCCTCATTGGGAAGACAGCCATGTCAGTAAATAATATAACAGTATGTGATGTGCGAAACAAATGAAGCATGTGTAAGGCTGTGAAATAGTGCAGAGGAGGAAATTCTCACTGCGTGTGAGGTTCAGAAAAGTGTCTCAGCACCATTGAGTGTTGCAGACACCAGATATGAAAGGATGAATAAGTATGCAGCAAGAAGTCAAGGTTAAAAGGGCATTTCAGGCAGCAGAAATACCATGTAGAAAAGAGCGTGATGTGTGTGGGAAAACAAAAATGTGACCATTGTTCTGGTGCATGGGTAAGTTAAGTGTGGGGTGCAGATCCTGATGCCATGTAGGCTGTGTAAAGGAACTTGAACTTCGTCCTTTTGAGTGGGGAAATGACATGGTCAGAAAAGATCTTTGAAGATTATCCTGGCAGCAGTTGAGGGGATGACTTGGAGAGGGCTGGACTGGAGGCAAGACGACGAACTAGGAGATTCTTTTATTAGTCTTGCCCTAATCCAGGTATTGGTACTGAAAAAGAGATCATGCCAAAATTTAAGCTGACTAGGAGGTTATATTAACCGGGTGACCAGGTGAGAGTTTCGATGTGGGAAAGGATGACAAAATGGCTCCTAGATTTCTGGTTTGGGGTTTGGCTAGCTGCTTAAGACTTCCAAACTAATATCCCTGCTTCAGCTCTTCCCACTACTACCTTGAATAGCAGTTTGGGTGATTTTTTCCTTTTGATTTTCTACTTGGTAAATTTCAATTGAAAGAATAGTGTAAGTGGCACCTGGGTGGCTCAGTCGGTTAAGTGTCTGATTCTTGATTTCAGCTCAGGTCATGATCTCAAGGTCATGAGATGGAGCTTGGGATTCTCTCTCTCCTTCTCCCTCTGCCCCTCCCCTGCTCTCTCACTCTCTCTTTATTTATTTATTTTTTAAAAATATTTTATTTATTTCTTTGACAGAGAGAAACACAGTGAGAGAGGGAACACAAGCAGGGGGACTGAGAGAGGGAGAAGCAGGTTTCCTGCCGAGCAGAGAGCCTGATGTGGGACTCAATCCTGGGTCTCCAGGATCATGACCCGAGCCGAAGGCAGTCACTTAACCAACTGAGCCACCCAGGCGCCCCTCTCGCTCTCTCTCTCTCTCTTTTTTTTTTTTTAAAGATTTATTTGACAGAGGGAAACACAGCTAGAGAGGGGACACAAGCAAGGGGGTTGGAGAGGGAGAAGCAGGCCTCCCACCGAGCAGGAAACCCAATGTGGGACCTAATTCCGGGTCTCCAGGATCATGACCGGAGCCGAAGGCAGTCGCTTAACCAACTGAGCCACCGAGGCGTCCCTCGCTCTCTCTTTAAAACAAAACAAAGCAAAATAAAATACCTTAATGAACGCCCACAGAACTTTCATCTGGATTTACCAATTGCTAACATTTTGCAACATACCTTGCCCTTCAGTCCTCTCTCCCTTTGTCTCTCTGTGGTGGATTTGTGTTGGGTCCATTTAGCTAAGCTGGAACCTCACATTTTCCAGATATTCCACTCTTCTTTCTTTTTTTTAAAGATTTTATTTATTTATTTGACAAAGATCACAAGTAGACAGAGACAGGCAGAGAGAGGAGGAAGCAGGCTCCCTGCCAAGCAGAGAGCCTGATGCGGGCCTCGATCTCAGGACCCTGAGACCATGCCCTGAGCCGAAGGCAGAGGCTTTAACCCACTGAGCCACCCAGGCATCCCAGATATTCCACTCTTAAAATCCTGCCACAGTTCATGGATCCAGAAGAAGACATGAAAATCCCAGGTTAGAGATAGAGGACTTCATCTCTCACAGTATAAACACTCAGCATGAGCTTCATGTTCACACAGCTTCTTTTGCCCTCATGCCCACCTCCACCAAGTCCCACGGGGGCAGCATGGAGGTGGGCTCAGGTGGGTGCTTCACATGTAATGGGTTTGTGTTACAGCTGAGGGACATTGAGCTTAGGAAAACTCCCAATCTTTTATAATGGGCTGCAAGCAAACCTGCCCAACCTTTGCTTTGGAAGGTATCATTATTATTTTTTTTAAAGATTTTATTTATTTATTTGACAGAGAGAAACACAGCTAGAGAGGGAACACAAGCAGGAGGGTTGGGAGAGGAAGAAACAGGCTTCCTATTGAGCAGGGAACTCAATGCGGGGCTCGATCTCAGGACTCTGGGATCATGACCCGAGCCGAAGGCAGATGCCTAACAACTGAGCCACCCAGACACTCCTGGAAGGTGTCATTATTACATTATTATCTTATTATATTGGAGAACAGATAAATGTATGCTCTGTCTCAGAGGAAGACACTGTCTCTTTCTTTCAAGGCTGTTCACTATACAAATGTCTTTTAAAAGATATTCCAAAATAGGGGCTCCTCGGTGGCTCAGTTCATTGAGCTTCTGCCTTCAGCTCAGGTCATTATCTCCTGGTCTGGGGATCAAGCACTGCTTCAGTCTCCGTGCTTGGTGGGGGTGGGGGGGTCTGCTTCTCCTTCTCCCTCTGCCCTTCTCACCAACCCTGCTCTCTCTCTCTGCCAAATAAATAAAATCTTAAAAAAAAAAAAGATATTCCAAAATAAAGTCTGACACTTCCTTTGCTCTAAAAATGTGCAGAAAAGTGAAAGAACTATGGAGAATAGTTGCCCAGCACATAGTTCCAGGGCCATGAGGGATTTCTTTGCAGGAGATTTAGAAGGCAGAAGTGAAGAGTGAAGTAGCAGCCATTTTTCTTCTGTACTTGTAATGTCAGTGCAGAGCACCAGCAAATGTTATCTCTTATCTGCTGGCTCACCTGCTAGTGTGGACAGGACTCCAACTCTGGCTCCCGCCAGATCTCCTCCTGCAGCTGCTTCATCTCCCAGGGAGGATGCCTACATAACTCTTAGATAAAAAGGATTTTTATGCTGGATTCCTGCATTACACCCCACTGAGTTGGAAGCTTCAAGGTGATGAAAGGCCCATCCTCTGAATGTCCATCTCAACCTCACAAATTTCACTTTGTTTTTGCCTCCTCTACTTCACATCCATCTTCCTTTCCTAAGTACTTGCCCTGTAGACTGCAGGCTTTCTAGAACCAGTCATATAAACACCAGGCATATCAATCAATCAAGATAGTTCAGTACTGGCATAACATCAATAAACAGATCAACAGAACAAAGTTGGCACCAAATAGAGCCACACCTGCAAGATTATTTTTGACAAAAGCATCGAAGCAGTGCAATGGAGAAAGTATTACAACAAATAGTGCTGAAATAGTAAGATACCCAAAATTGTCTTCACTATTTTGGTTTCTTACATTTCCAAATAATTTTAAAAATCAGCATGTCTATTTCTTCAAAGTCTTCAGAGACTTTGATTAAGGTTAAGATTGATTCTAGGGCACCTGGGTGGCTCAACATTAAGCGTTTGCCTTCAACTCAGGTCATGATCTCAGGGTCCTGGGATCAAGTCCCACATCGCGCTTCCTGGACAGGAGGGAGTCTGCTCCTCCCTCTTCCTCTGCCTGCTGCTCCCCTCTGTTTGTACTCTCTCTGTGTGTCAAATAAATACATAAAATCTTAAAAAAGAAAAAAAAAAGATTGTGTTGACTCTATAGTTCAATTTGGGCACAACTGACATCTTAACAATTTGGATCTATCAGTCCATAAATATTATGTATTTTCCTGTTATTTAGAGCCTTAATTTCTCTCAGTCATGCTTTTTGTTTCCTCAGTGAAGAAGTCTTGGACACCTTTTGTTAGATTTATTCCTAATTATATTATTTTGAAATGTTATAAATATATAAATAGCATTTAAATTTTTTATTTTCCAGTAGTTTTGTTGCTGGTATATTGACATACAAGTGATTCTTTAACCACATTTTCCTGCTAAATTTGTTTTTTAATGATAGCACTTTTTTGGCATATTCCCTAGGATTTTCTTTGTAAGCAATCAATCATGTGATCTGTGAATAAGAACAGTTTTACCTTTTCCATTTGAATCTCTGTATCTTTTTTTCTTGCGTTGTTGCATTAGCTAAGACCTCCAATACAATAATACTAAATGTGTTAAATGTGGATATCCTATCTTTATGGCCAGTCTTAGAGGGAAAGCATTCCTTTGTCCATCCATGAGTGAGACTAGCTGCAGTTTTTGTACATGTTTCTACAGAGACTAAGAAAATTTCTCTTTTTAATTTGATGAGAATTGATGTCACGGATGGTTTTTTTTTTTTTTTTTTAGATTTTATTTATTTATTTGACAGAGAGAAACACAGCCAGAGAGGGAACACAGGAAGGGGGAGTAAGAGAGGGAGAAGCAGGCTTCCCGCCAAGCAGGGAGCCCGATGTGGGGCTTGATCCCAGGTCTCCGGGATCATGACCTGAGCCCAAGGCAGTTGCTTAACCAGCTGACCCATCCAGGCGCCCCTCACGGATGGTTATTTTATCAAATGCTTTTTCTGTGTTGATAGACAGGAGATATATAACTATATATATTTATATATCTATATCTACACTTTTCCCACTGTGTTTCTCTCCCTCTCTCTCTCTCTCTC
>PITA01032835.1:0-13465 GCA_004023965.1 Spilogale gracilis
AAAGAAATGGAAAAACGTTCCATACTCATGGATTAGATGAACAAATGCTGTGAAAATATCCATGTTACCTAAAGCAATCTACACATTGAATGCAATCCTTATCAAAATATCATGAATTTTTTTCAAAGAAATTGAACAAATAATCCTAAAAATTATATGGAACCAGAAAAGATCGCAAATGGCCAGAGGAATTTTGAAAAAGAAAACCAAAGTTGGTGGCATCACAATTCCAGACTTCAAGCTCTATTGCAAAGCTGTAATCATCAAGACAATATGATACTGGCACAAAAACAGACACATAGATCAACAGAACAGAATAGAGAGCCCAGAAATGGACCTTCAACTCTATGATTAACTCATCTTCAACAAAGCAGGGAAGAATGTCCAATGGAAAAAAGACAGTCTTTTCAACAAATGGTATTGGGAAAAATGGACAGCCACATGCAGAGGAATGAAACTGGACCATTTCCTTCCACCACACACAAAAATAGACTCAAAATGGATTGAAAGATCTCAGTATGAGACAAGAACGCATCAGAATTCTTGAGGAGAACACAGCAGCAACCTCTTTGACCCCATCTGTAGCAACTTCTTCCTAGAAACAATACCAAAGGCAAGGGAAGCAAGGGGAAAAATGAACTATTGGACTTCATCAAGATCAAAAGCCTTTGCACAGCAAAATAAACAGTCAACAAAACCAAAAGACAGTTGACATAATGGGAGAAGATATTTGCAAATGGCATATCAGATAAAGGGCTGGTTTCCAAAATCTATAAGGAACTCCTCATACCCAACACCTAAAGAACAAATAATCCAATCAAGAAACAGGTAGAAGACATGAACAGACGTTTCTCCAAAGAAGACATCCAAATGGCCAATAGACACATGAGGAGATGCTCAACATCACTCAGCATCAGGGAAATACAATTCAAAAACCACAATGAGATACCACCTTACACCAGTCAGAATAGCTAAAATTAACCAGTCAGAAAATGACAGATGTTGGAGAGGATGTGGGGAAAGAGGAGTCTTCCTACACTATTGGTGAGAATGCAAGCTGGTGCAGCCACTCTGGAAAACAGTATGGATATTCCTCAAAATGTTGAAAATAGAGCTACCCTATGACCTAGTAATCGCTCTACTGGTTATTTACCCTAAAGATACAAATGTAGTGATCTGAAGGGACATGTGCACCCGAATGTTTATAGCAGCAATGTGCACAATAGCCAAACTATGGAAAGAATCTAGATGTCTATCAACAGAATATGATAAAGAATCCAACAGAATGGATAAAGAAGAAGTGATATGTATATACAATGGAATACTATGCAGCCATTAAAAAGAATGAAATCCTGCTGTTTGCAATGACGTGGATGGAACTGGAGGATATTATGTTGAGTAAAATAAGTCAATCAGAGAAAGACAATTATCCTATGATCTCTCTGATATGAGGAATTTGAGAGGCAGGGTGGGGGGTTGTGTGGCTTAGGGAGGGAAAAAAATGAAACAAGATGGGACCAGGAAGGGAGACAAACCATAAGAGACTTAATCTCAGGAAACAAACTGAGGGCTTCTGGGTGGTGGGGAGGGTAGGGATAGGGTGGCTGGGTTATGGAACAATAAAAATTAATAAGAAAAATAACACAGTAACTGGGTAGAATACAATAGGGTGAAGTTATGCATCACAAACTGAGAATAGTCCCACTATATATGGCTGTCTAACCCTTTTAAAGCCACTAACTTGTCCAAGGACCCCTGTGCCTCTTCCTGGGCAACATGCATTCCTTTCTATTGTCCACAACAGCTCATACCTTCACCACCCCTCACTGCTCTCCTACCTAACACCTCAATCTTTACACTTAGCCAAAACTTTGTCTGTCACCTCTTAGAGAAGGTTTAATAAGTTCTTTCATCTTCTGAGCATGGCTGTCCCATCTACTCGGTCAACATGGGCTTATCTGCACCTTCTTCTCTCTTTGTGCCTTTTTTTCCCATATCCATGGAAGTGAATGTGATGTTTCTACTCCTACTGGCACCCCATATCCTCTTGTTTCTCCAAGACTGCCCAACACCAAATAGCCTCTGCCTGTGCTGTCTGGTGAATATTTTCCACCATCCCTGTTCAGACAAATAAGCAAGTCTCTCTCATTATCCTGGTGTCCAAGTCCAAAACCTAATAGTCATCCTTGACCCTTCTCCCTTTGTCCACAATGAATCAGTCACCATATGTAGAGATTCAAAGTCCTAAAGGCCTCTTCTGTCCACTTCGGTCTGTGCTCATTGCAACTTCCTCAGTTCAAGCCAGAATCCTTTCTTATAATGGTGATTCCAGGAGCTTCCTGATTAGTTCTCTCCAATCAATGGATGCCATGCTTCCAGAGAGCTTTCCAGTATCTGCAGCTAACCAAGCTCCACACTGCTTAGCATCTTTTCATGGCTCCCTCTTGCCTATGGAGTAAAATTAGAGTCGCTTACATAATGCACAATGCTTTCCCAGATCTGCCTCCTACTTACCTGGCCAGCCATTCTGCCTCTCCCACTGGCACCCCAGCCTTCTTAAACTTATTTCCTCCCACATCTTTATCCTCTTGTTCATGTTTCCCCTCTGCCAAAACACATCACCATTTCATAGTCTAGCCTTGACAAGTCCTGTTCCTTCACAGATCCTTCAGGAAGATTTCCTTGACTTCCGTTAGGTCCCTTTCATGGGCTCACACACACTGATGGTGTGGTCAATAATGTCAAATGTTTAGAGAGACCAGAAAAGGAGAGTCCTTTTACGAGTTAAAATATTGTTTGTTTTAGGGACTTTATCTAAACCAATCTATCTAAACAGTCCTTGTATTATTTGGGGGCTCTGCTTCTTTGAAAACTGAGTGCTAAATTATTACGACCTCATTCATTTTCCTTTTTTGATATGAAACCCATGTTTTTATGAGACCTAATTTTCATGTCAGGAAAAATCACTTTGGAAATTCCTGTTGCAAAACACAGCAGATGCAGACAGTTCTGGGAAAAGAACAGTCAGAGGCAGTTAATCACAAGTGCCTGCTTTTTGGTAAGCAAAGCCAGATGCTACCGTTGTAGGTCAGTGACAGGTAAACTGCAAATAAAGTAAATTATCACATAGGCCATGTGAGTATCAAAGCTTTAATTGAGATTGAGGTTTTTCATTCTTCAGGAGAAACATGCACTTATTTTCCATCAGGTGAATAAAGACATCCCTCCTCCATCTGAATCAAAAAAAAAAAAAGATCACCTAGTTATATATAATCAGTTTATTGGAAGCCTCCATCCTTAGGACAGTTTCTGACTATTACAGAGATGAGCCAACAATGGTGCCCTGTGTAGCTTGTGGCCTTGGGAATCCTTTTGCCTGGGTTTAAGCTCTGGCTTGGCCACTTAGTGGCTGTGTGGCTTGAGTGTGTTCCTTGACCTCTCAGTGCTCCATTCTACTACTCCTCTACAAGAGAGGATTGATAAAGATAACAAAATTTACCTCATGGAACTGCTGCAAAAATTAAGAAACATATGCAAAATTCCTGACACCTGTTCAGTGTCCAATTAGTGGCATTAACAGTTATGTCAGTGTTAAATGACAAGGTCTAACAGAATCCATTAAGAGGGGAATGCTCTTCTTCCATGAGTTTTGCTCATGTTTCACTCCCTCCCCTAAACTTCACCTCTAATCATTGTTCTTTTGATAGCACAGTGCAGCTGCATTTGGGACCATGGTTGAAAAAAGGTTTGGACTGATGCAGACAATTTTACCATCAAGATCTTAATTCCAGTATTTTTGCAATGATTTTAATTTCAGGAGGGAAATCTCAAGTCCCTGACTCTGTATTTCAGGAAAAGATTCCTGCCCAAGATTTCATTTGCTGCCTGAGTCATCCCCTTACAAGGTGGATGTTCAAGAGCACACTGAGCACTTAGGTCACAGAGGAATCCCTCTACAGAAATTCATGTCACCCAGCCTGTGACTAAAGAAAAATGCCCAACACTTGCCAGATATAGAGATCAGCATAATTTACCTTGGTGCTTTCTTTAAAAACTTCATTGTGGCCCTTAGTATCTAAAGCAAAATTTTAAGTTCATCAAAACTGCAGAAGATATTTAAAGTAATGGCTTTAAAAACTACTCTGGTATATGTTTTTATCTGATCACTTAAAGGAAGAGGAAGGAAGGAAGGAAGGAAGGAAGGAAGGAAGGAAGGAAGGAAGGAAGGAAGGAAGGAAGGAGGGGAGGGGGAGGAAGGGAGGGAAGGAGGGAGGGAGGGAAGGAGGGAGAGAGGGAGAGAAGGAAGGAAAGAAAGAGAAAGGGAGGGAAGGAAGGAAATGGAAAGAGAGAGAGGGTGGGAGGGGGAAAGGATGGAAGAAGGAGGAGGAGATCATTTCAATTTTTTGTTTTATAAAATCTCACTTTTGGGCACCTGGGTGACTCAGTCGGTTAAGCATCTGCCTTCCACTCAGGTCACGATCCTGGGATCCAGCCCCACATCGGACTCCCTGTCCAGAGGAGAACCTACTTCTCCCTCTCCCTCTGCTGCTCCTTCTGTTTCTCTTTTAGCTCTCTCAAATAAATAAAATATTTTTTAATCTCATGTTTTCCCATATTTACATATCAATGCAAAAATCTCTTATTAATCAAATACAAAAATCTATTTGCTAATATGGACAGATGTAGTTTGAGCTCTGGATGAAGGAAGAGATATGGATATATATTGTATACACACACACACACACACACACACACACACACACACACACATTTAAGATGGGATGAAACTGTAGAAAACATTTTCCAGTTTCCTTTCGCAAGGATTTGAATGGTTTTAGAGCAGGTAAAATCCATTCTGTCCCACTGTGTTTTATATTTCCTGCCCTTTTGCTTTTCTCAAATTTGTTTCATGATATCCCCTTGAAAAAGAGTAACCTATGAGTTCATGGATTAAAGGAAAGTTGTCAAAAGAGTGAGCAATTTCTTGTGTAGGAACCAGGGACTGGGTTCAATGTCTCCAGATTGATGCTAATGTAAGGGACCCTGCTTTTCTCCTGGCTCACAGACAAACATGAAGAGACAGCTGGCAGAGCCACTTTGCCCTTCACAGAACTGCCTCACCCCGTAGCATTATTATCTCTAAATTTTGCCGTGTCAACTCTTACTTTTTTTCTTAGCGCTTGTTTTCCATTATTCCCTTAATTGGTTTAAATGTTTCTTGGAGACCTTAGAGTCTTCAGTTCTATTCTGTAGGACTATTTCTCTGTCTTCCACAGGCAAGTGCGCACATACACACACACACACACACACACACACACACGTTTGACTCTAGACATAGATTTCCTCATTCATTCAACAAATATACATTGAACACCTGCTCTGCTTCTGTCTCCATTCCAGATATGAGGCATACAAGAAGCCTACAGGAAGCTTGCACTTTGCGCGGGGAACAAATATTAAAGAAATGTATCAAACAAAAAATTGTTGATGACATTCATGACGAATGGGAGAGTAGAATGTAGAGTATAAAACAATAGCTCCTAACATGGGGATCTAACCCAAAGTGGAAAAAGAAACCACACTAACATATCATTTTTATTAAGAAAATATTGTACTGGCCCCTCTGTGGGCAGATCCACTCACTTCCTGAGGGTGTGAACTAGCTCCCCTCCCCCTGGCTTGATTCTCACGGGCTGAAGCAATTTTATATTTTTGCTCCATGACACCTTGTCCCAATATCAGACCAAAGCTTATAGAAATCTCAAGGTTTCTCAGGGTTTAACAAGTGCCTGGATTCTGATTATCATGGTGCATCCTCCTATGCTAATTTTTTAACAAGTACCTGCCTTAGCTTCCATTGTTAACCTATGGATATAACTCTGGCTTTGACATTCTATCTCAGGTATCTTTCTTTCTCTTGATGACTCTGACTTGGTGATTACACACTACGAAAATTGACATAGGAGGGTTTTTACTGTTACTTTGCTTAGCTCTTCTGCATTCATTCTCTCAATCACAAAATGTATATTGGACACCGACCCTGTGCCAGACATCATGAGACCTACTGAATACACAGCTGGGAACAGAGCAGGCATGTCCCCAGCCCTTATGGAGCTTACACATTAGACTGATTCTTTGCTGCTATATGATTCCTCAAATACTTCCTAAAATGATTTTTAAAAGGCTTAGCACTGTCAAAGATGCAACTACTGCAGAAAATAACTTCTCTGGCCCTGCAGAATTAAAGTTCATATGAGGCAGATGAGACCCAGCACACAAAACAATACATGAGATTATATTGTCAGAAAAGGAAATGGATATAGATTCAAGAGTCTGAGACTTCTCTGAGGAGATGAGATTTGAAAAGTGCCTTGAAGAAAAAATAATCTTGGATAAGTGATGAGAAGAGAGGAGGTCATCCAGGGTGGAAATGACAGAGAACCATCTGAAAAGATTGAAGAGAAGACAGCAAAGAGACAGGGTTATCTAGAATGCAAGCGGACAAAAAAAGGAGGGAGGGGGAGGTGGGTTGTTAAGTGCTAAGATAAGTTTTTGATAATTGTTTTGACATGATAACACAAAGCTTTCTCTTTTTCCTGGTAAGTAAGGAGCTCTTGGATCCCTTTCTAGTCATGTTTATGCTACAAAAATTATTTTTGAAAATGTATCTGGATTTCAAGGACAAAGAAATAAGAGGCAAGGAGACAAAGGAGAACATTGTTGATTTGACTTAGATGTGAAAGATACATATTCAAGGATGACCCAATGGGACAGGAAGAAATGAATCCAAGAGATAATATACAAGCCTGTGCTACAGTCTGAATGGAAGGGATGAGGGAATAAGGGACAGGAATATAGGCCAGGGAATGTGGGCAGTGGGGGAATGAAAAACAGACATGAACGGACAGCAAAGAATCTTGATTAAGTTGGGGGTTATTGAATTTTATTTGGTGGTGAATCTTTTGCATGAAAATGTCCTGTGTTTTTAAAAGCATGGGCCTGGTGCCCACGTAAGAAGTCTAGTCTAGAAATCAGGAGGTCATTGGAGCAAGAGGGATGTACAATTCTGAAAACAGATGAGCTCTATGGATGGAGGGGATACAGAGACAAACCCAAACTTTCAGAAGCCAAAAAAAAGTTAGCAGTAACTATCTACTAGAAATTAAAAAAAAAAAAACAGAATAATTAACCTTCAGATAATAAGAATGCTTATGCCGTTGACACCAGACATTTATTATGCTTACAAATTTCTTAGGAAAATGTAAATGCTAATTTAGAAGAAAAAAAAATCCTCTTCATTAAGTTACCCTCATTCTAATTTTGTGGTTTCTGGAGAGGTCAACACTGTTGGCTTGGAAAAGGCCAGCTTCCATAATTACCTGACAAATGCTTATGATTTGTGGGAAAATGGTAAACTCCCTATAAAGACAATGAGAAGATGGAAGCTGATTTATTTCCAATAGCTGCATAAATCATAAGAAAACTTCAAAGATTTAATTAAGAATAGAAATGGCCCCCAGACAGTTCAGTAAAGGTAGGGTTTCCCCCCATATACTTGTCACTGTTAGCTCCAGGCCCCTATGTTGAAAGCTTTAGTGACAGAAAAACAAGCTTTTATTTCCGAGACTCTTGCAAACGATTTGTGATCTTGTCATTGAGTACGTTCCACATATACCAAGGTATTTTCCAGTGAACTCTCATGACCCCCCCAATCACACAGAAGAAACCCACAAAAGTATTTAAATCTTAAATTGCAATTCCACTTTTAAAAATACCAGACAGTGAAGGTATAATTGGAAAGATATAATCCATGCGACAATTTCTGAATGCAGACATCAGTTCTGATACTCAAAACTTTTAAAAAATTAAAACATGCTCCAAGTATTAGTATTCAGTCTTAGTCTGGCTGCCTTGAGGGAAGCATTTTTCAGTCCATACTATGCCTACTTTCAGGATGTTATTCCCGATTGGAATATTAACCATAAGATAGTTCCTTATTCTTAAGTGTCTATCTCACTAGGCAATTTAGGAAGAAATAATACCTTACAGTTTTAAAGTCTCACTCTATCATCTTGGTCTGACAAGCTCTTCCTTAGTTCCAAAGTCCCTTTCCTTCTGAAATCATTCATTCATTCACAAAGAAGAAGGAGAAAAAGAAAGGGCACCTGGATGGCTCAGTTGGTAGAGCAGGCGACTCTTGATCTTGAGTTCAAGCTCAGTTGGTAGACCAGGCGACTCTTGATCTTGAGTTCAAGCTCAGTTGGTAGAGCAGGTGACTCTTGATCTTGAGTTCAAGCCCCAAGTTGGGTGTAGAGATTACTTTAAAAAAATAAAATAATTCATTCATCCACTCAACCACCATCTAACAGTAAGTGATGGGTGAATAGATAGGAATAAGACAGAAGAGGTTCCTGATCTTATGAAGCTTACAGCTGTGTGTGTGGGGGGGGTAGGCTGAGGGGGGCCTGGGAGGAAAAGAAAAACAAAAGAGAGGCCAGGACAATTTCAGATAATGGTAAGTACTTTGAAGAAGAAAATAAGCAGTGAGTTGCTGCTGGAGGGTGAGGAGGGGACTTCTGAGCTCAGGTCTGCAAGAAAAAGAGAAGCCATCCATATCTGCAGAGAGGGAGTTCCATGCAGAAGGTCTGAGGTGAGAGCAAGCTAGACAAATACAGAAACAGAAGAAAGGTTGAGATACACACAGAAGTATTAGTATAATTTGCAGTCCCTACGATGGTGCACTGTTGTACATCTCACAGCCATTACAGTGTGGGGCCAAGAGGAAAGGGGAAGGAGGAACGGAAGGCGTGGGACAGATCACATTGGGTCTTGTAGGTCTTAGTTGGGGGCTGGATTTCATTTTAAGCATAACAGGAAGCCCCTGAAGGGCTTCAGACAGTAGAAATGGTTTGCTCTGTATTTTAAAAGCCCTATTTATGGCTGTGTAGAGAGTACACTGGAGTGTGGCAAGAATAGAAGTAGGGAGACCAGTGCAACCAGTTGCTGAGGAGGACCCATGGAAAGTGGATGGCAGCCTGGATTTGGGAGAAAACAGTGGGAATGGAGGCGAACCAGCAGGTTTAAGATGCGACTTAAGGGAAGAGTTTGGCTGGACCAGCAGGTGAACTGAATGTGGAAGACCAAGGAAAGGGCCAATTCATGCGTGATGCCTACATTTTTGGCTTCATCGGCTGGGAACACTAAGGGGAACGGAATTGGGGGGGGCAGTTGGAACATGAAACGAAGAGATCACCCTCCAACTCTTTTCTTAACAATTTTCTTACCTTAAATACATTTTGTCACTGTGTGTGTTATGTCTTATTGTAACTTGTATTTTAATAGAGTTTGAATCCCTGGAAAGGGTCTTGTTTTATTCATGTTCCAGGTACCACTGAGTGTTTGGCGCATAGTAGGTACTGAAAATACACCTATCCAATAATCCGTGAATAGAAGTAAAATGTTTTAAGTCCAGTTGTTTGTCTCTTTGGAAAAGCAGTGTTTGCATAATTGAATATTTCCTTTTAATTTGACTTAGGAACTTTTATTCACACTGGAAAATGCGTACCATATAATAAAAAAGAGCTACGACTGTGATTTAGATGTGCCATAATTAAAAGAAGCCCCTATTTATATGTAAAGCAGGTCATACTTTTTGTAAAGAAGAAAACAAGAAATCTTTGCAGTCCCTACAGGGCTTGGGTTAGTCCCTCTGAATTTAGTAGGGTTCCAATACATATTTATTTAATAAATGGAACTGAAAGTAACAGAGTATTTTACCTAAAAGCCTTCATTGGTCTATAAAAATCATGTATGAGCAGAATCCTTCAGAATAAACTATTAAAATCTTGGGAGGGTTTAAATTTCCTATCTTGAAAAAAAAAATTGTTATCTTGGAAAAGAGAGCCATTGATATTTAAAGGCCTGAGTAAAGAACCAAACAGGCACTTTTCATGTGAATTGACCCCTGGAGATTATATTTTCCAGGGCTGCACAGCATGCTAGCTCAGTACTGTGTTCATTACATGAAACTTACTGTTTTTGTTGTGGCTGCTTCCTTATATCTCATACTTACAGGAAAATGAAATGTTTAAACTGCAAAATCCTAGGTGGTTCAGTCGGCAGGTATAAAGAGCAACACGATATGGAAATAAAACATTGTCAGTTTGTGATTAATGGGAGGAGAAGTTTTGATAGAGCAGGCAGGCTTGAGTTTTTCTTCCTTTCCTAAGCCAGAGTGTTCTATAAAATCTCCACCTACACAACCACTATCAAAAAGCACAGAGAAAAATCTTTCTGGGTGCAGTAAGGAACGCATTGGAGAAAATGCTAGTCTTCCTTCCGTGTAGTTGATATATAAGAATTTATAGAGACACAAGAGCTCAGATGGAGAAATGGGGCTGATGAGGGCTCCATGATGTATAGCTGGGAAACCAAGCTGTGGCAAGGTTTGAATAATGCATTTCTCATCTAGCAGGACCCTACTAATCTGTCATGGTGTGCATGGGGGGGAGAAGGGGGAACAGAAAAAAGGATGCCAAGGAAGAACAGTAACAGCAATAAACAAACATATCATTTATTGGATCTTTTAGTAAACAATCTCTGTGGCTCACACATTGCCACAGGCTTGTATCTGTTGGCCCTAAGTCCACAGTCATCTCATGAGGCAGATTTGTTTCCCCACTTTTAGGAGAAGATAACAGACACATGAAAAAATGTTCATCGCCATTAGCCATCAGGGAAATTCAAATCAAAACCACATTGAGATACCACCTTATACCAGTTAGAATGGCAAAGATTAATAGACAAGAAACAACAAATGTTGGAGAGGCTGTGGAGAAAGCAGAACCCTCTTACACTGTTGGTGGGAATGCAAGTTGGTGCAGCGACTTTGGAAAACAGTGTGGAGATTCCTTAAAAAATTAAAAATAGAGCTACCCTATGACCCTGCAATTGCTTGACTGGGTCTTTACCCCAATGATACAGATGTAGTGAAAAGAAGGGCCATATGTACCCCAATGTTCATAGCAGCAATGGCCACAATCGCCAAACTGTAGAAAGAGCCAAGTGCCCTTCAGCAGACAAATGGATAAAGATATGGTCCATATATACAATGGAATATTATGTCTCCATCAGAAAGGATGAATACCCAACTTTTGTATCAACTTGGACAGGACCAGAGGAGATTATGCTGAGTGAAATAAGCCAAGCAGAAAAAGTCAATTATCATATGGTTTCACTTACGTGTGGAGCATAAGGAATAACATGGAGGATATTAGGAGAAGGAAAGGAAAAGTGAATTGAGGTAAATCGAAGGGGAAGTAAACCATGAGAGACTGTGGACTCTGAGAAATAAACTGAGGGTTTTGGAAGGAAAGGAGGTGGGGGAATGAGTAAGCCTGGTAGTGGGTATCAAGGAGGGCACATATTACATGGAGCACTGGGTCTGGTGCATAAACAATGAATCTTGGAACACTGAAAAATAAAATAAAGTTTAAATTCAGAAAAAGAAAAAGAAAATGGTAGTTCAGAAATGATAGAGAAACTTACTCAAAATGGTATTTCCAGGAAGAAACTGGCCAGAATCCGAACCTAGCTATAGTAGATCTAAAACACTGTCCTGAACTAGCGAGTGATGCAGAGACAGGTGACATGAGAGGGCCAAGGCAGAAAGCAGAATAGAAACAACTCCCTTAGCCACCTCTGTGACCAGGTCCCAGGGAGAGAGCCTTGCTCTAACCCAAAAAGTATACCCTACTGAGAATGAGTCCTTCAACTTTGATAAGAGTACTCACTATCTTTCGTGAATTTATTTAGTAAATACAGCTTCTAAGTATAGTTTCAGTTCTTCTCAACTAATCCTTGCTATCTTCAATATGTACCAAGTAGCCCCCCATTTGGAGTATTATTGAGGAAATGGATCTCCAGTGACTAACCCATCTGATCATGGCAGTCAGGGTTTTCATTCCCAGAGGGGTAAACGAAGTAAGCAGATGTCCCAAGAAGGTGTTACCTGAACAGGGACGTGAGTGTGCCACGTGACAGAACAGGTGGAAATGTTCTTCAGTCTCCCCCCTCAAACCCTTAAATGTCTGCATTTAGCATGTTTCCACCAAAATAGTTTTGGTGGGGCTGCATTAAGTAAATATACCTCTGGCCCATTTTCCAGGTGCTCTGTGATTGTAAGCTGTGATTGTAAGACATCAAGGTCAGAATTGATTGCAGTTCAACAGACATACTTTCCTAAGCCCTTTTCGCTCTTACAGTTTATGATCATCAACGATCAATTCTGTGTCCATAACTCCTAGGTACACTGGGGTTCATGGTAAGCTTTTCTTAGAGGTACAATCCTGTTAGTCAATTTCAAATATAAGAGAAAGGATAAGGAAAAACTCAATTCTTTGATAACAAGAACGAAATACAGGAGTTTAGAGAAGGGAAGGAAGGAGCTGGAATTAGCAAGGAAGAAAGGATTTGTAAAGCAGTAAAGAGGCACTTGTCTGTGACAGATGTCTAGGGACTGGTGATGTCACCCTGGATAGCAATGCTTACCTAGCAGCTACTGTGTACCTAGTAACATTCTGTACACATCATGCAATTTCTCATAGGCAAATTTCATCCATTTTACAGATGATGACATGAAAGTTGCAAGAGAATACATTGCCTTGGCCAATGGTTATATAACAAAAGGCACTCCAACTATTCAAACTGGGATCAGAAGATGTCAAGACTCTGTGCCATTCCCAGCATGCCAGAAGACAGACCATTATTTCATGGCCAGGGTTATAACCTGAGTAAACCCCAAGGTGCTCTCTGTTCTCAAGTATGCCAGACTTTGCAATGTGTCCTTTGCCGGGAAAATCTTCTTCCTCCTTTTTCCTTGGTTAACGCCTAACTTGTCCGTCAAGTTTCTGTTAAAAATCAGCTCATCAAGAAATGAAGCATATTTGGAAAACAGTGTGTAGATTCCTTAAAAAATTAAAAATAGAGCTACTCTATGACCCTACAATTGCACTACTGGGCATTTACCCCAAAGATACAAATGTAGTGAAAAGAAGGGCCCTATGTACCCCAATGTTCATCGCAGCAATGGCCACAATCGCCAAACTGTGGAAAGAGCCAAGGTGCCCATCAACAGATGAATGGATAAAGAAGATGTGGTCCATATATACAATGGAATACTATGCCTCCATCAGAAAGGATGAATAACCAAATTTTGTAGCAACATGGACTGGACTGGAAGAGATTACGCTGAGTGAAATAAGCCAAGTAGAGAAAGTCAAGTATCACATGGTTTCACTTACTTGCGGTGCATGAGGGGTAACCTGGAGGACAGTGGGAGAAGGAAAGTAAATGGGAAGTCGGGTAATCCAGGAAGAGAAATGAAACAACAGAGACTTTGGGCACAGAAACAAACTGAGGGACTTGGAGGGAGGGGGGTGGAGGGATGGGAGAGCCTGGTGGTGGG
>PITA01032836.1:0-13477 GCA_004023965.1 Spilogale gracilis
AGATTAATAGCAGTGGGAATCCTGATGATGACAGCTCTCAACACATTTCTTTCAAGGCACTCTGCTAACCTGGCCTGGCTGTCCTCTATGCCTGGTACACAGATGTCATTCTCACACCACCATTTACCATCCTCATGGGTATTTCTTTGACCATATCCAGGGCTGGAGCATATGCTTCCTCTACTTGATGTCTTTCCTTAGTGTACTATTTTTTTGTGGAGCATATACTCTAGTAACTAGGAAGGGCACATGGGGAGAGAAATCTGTTGATACTGTACAAGTCTAGAAATATTTTCATTCCACAGTAGTTGATTTATCCTTTGGGATGGGTAAAGAATTCCAGATAGGGGTTGGTTTTTCTATCAGTATTTTGAGTTTCTCTATTGTCTTCTTGTTTCAAGATTTGCTGTTGAGAAACCTAAAGTCATTCTGATTCTAGATCTTTGAGATTATATATCTATATCTATATCTATCTATCTATCTATCTATCTATCATCTATCTAATATATTATCTACCCTCTGCTGCTGGTAGCTTGTGGGATTTTTTCTTTCTCCCCAGTGATCTGAAATTTCACAATGATGTATGTGCCTTTTAAGTTTCTTTCTTTCATTCATTAGACTGGGTACTTGGTGGGTCCTTCCAATCCATTCTGGGAAACTTCTTGCATTATTTCTGTAAGAATTTTCTATTCTTCCCCATTTTCTCTGTCTCTTTTTAGAAATGCCATTATTCTAATGTTGGGCATTTATGATGGTCCTCTCTTCTTTTTAATGTTTTCTCTTATTTTCCTTCTATGTATGCTGCTCTTTTAGTCAGAAGGTGAGAATGAGATGAAATTTCCTCAATATTATCTTCCTACCCAGTTAATTTTTCATTTCTCCTACCAAGTTTCTCATTTTCAAGGCTTTATAATGTTCCTTGAAAATACTTTAAAACTACACAGCATCCAGTTCTTAATCTTTTCTAAAAGATTTTATTTATTTACAAGAGAGAGAGAGAAAGAGAGAGAGAGAGAGAGAGAATGAGAGAGGAGAAGGTCAGGGGGAGAAGCAGACTCCCTGCTGAGCAGGAAGCCCGATGCAGGACTTGATCCCGGGACTCCAGGATCATGACCTGAGCTGAAGGCAGTGCACTCGGGCGCCCCGGCATCCAGTTCTTGTTTCATACAAGTTCTTTTATTTTTCAAAGTATATTAATCATAAAATTTGTTTGAGAAATGTTCTTCCCTGCATAGTTTTTGTTTCCTCCAAGTTGCTTTTTCCCTGTTTTTGATCTCTATCTCCCATAACACAGGCTTTCCTCAGATGTGAATTTGGTTCTATGCTCATGATAATGAATGGGAAAGTAAAAAACTAATTAGAAGTTCTGAGCAGGGTATGGGGCCTGACAACTCTGGCTCAGTTGGTGCTTGGGAGAACACCAAAAAGAGGCATTTACTTTTCAGATACTTAGATTACCCAGTGAATGATCTTCCAGTATCCTGCCATGAGAATAAGGGGCTGGATGCTAATGTACTTGGAACCAGGTGTGGAAATAACATAAACACATAAAGAGTTAGTCCTACTGGGGCGCCTGGGTGGCTCAGTTGGTTGGGCGACTGCCTTCGGCTCGGGTCATGATCCCGGAGACCCAGGATCGAGTCCCACATTGGGCTCCCTGCTCGGCGGGAAGCCTGCTTCTCCCTCTCTCACTCCCCCTGCTTGTGTTCCCTCTCTAGCTGTGTTTCTCGCTGTCAAATAAATAAAATCTTAAAAAAAAAAAAAGAGTTAGTCCTACTGCAGAGCTGTTTCCCATGAAGTCCTCAGGAATGGGAAGTAAGAAGGAGATTGTCAGTCCATGTACGCAAAACATGTGGCCACCCTTGTTACACACCAACTGTGACCTTGCTGTTGCAGAAAATTGAGCATCTAAGTGAGGGGGTTAGGGAATAACAACCATTTGCCACATGTTTGTTTCTTTTCTTTAAGCAACACAGTAGCAGATACATGTGCTTGCGCTCATTTAATATCCACAAGAGGCCTGCATTATAGGCATATGGGAGTTATTGACAGTTTGTCCTTTTTTTCCCCCATTCTGTAGTTGAGTAAACAATGGCCAGTCAAGATTAAATTAACTGACCCAAGGTCAGATAGCTATTAAGTGACAGGAGGATTCACATTCCAGTCTTTTGATTCCAAGGCTCTTTATTTTTATTTTATTTTAAATGATATTTTTCTTTTTTTTTTTTTTAAATATTTTATTTATTTGACAGAGAGAAACACAGCCAGAGAGGGAACACAAGCAGGGGGAGTGAGAGAGGGAGAAGCAGGCCTCCTGTCGAGCAGGAAGCCCGATGAGGGGCTCGATCCCGGGTCTCCGGGATCATGACCTGAGCCGAAGGCAGTCGCTCAACCAACTGAGCCACTCAGGCGCCCCTAAATGATATTTTTCTGAGTAAAGAAATACATGCTACTATAGGGAGGTATCTTAAAAATCATGTAAATTTCCAAGTAATTTTAAAATATATATATAAGGCCACCAATGTGTAACATTGAAAAGAATGTGTAACATTCTTTCACAGGGACATGCCACAATTTATAATAATAAATTAATCATTTTTTGACTGTCTCCTAATTAGAATCTTTAGGCTGGTAAACCTATGCCCTTCCCACTACATAGCTTCAGCCAAGGGCAGCAGGCACGGACAGGGGTTAGGATCAGAGAAAAGCAGGGTTCCAGGCAGATCCTTTTAAGTAGAGAGCAGCTGATTAAGGGCAATGTATAGGGATACGGTTCAGTACCCTGGAGAGCTCCATTCCGTCACCTGCCACTGGGGATTCAGGAGAACAATGGCTGTGGTTCTCTAGGGTTCTGAACTGTTTCTCCAGAAAAGAATGTTAAAAACAAAACAACAAAACAAATAGTACACACAATCACACACACACGCACAGAGCTGGGACTGGGGATCTTTTTTGTCCCTGAGGAATTCAACGTCATTACTCTCCAGTTCAAACAGCTCTGTGGGAATAGGTCATTTTTCTCACCACTAGGCCTGTTTTTCATACTGTTCCCTTAAGCTGAGAAGGCCTACTTAATTTCCACTCTTCCTTTAATGTTCAATTTAATCATTAGTTTCTTCAAAAAGCCTTCTGAGCTCTTTTTGTCTTCTCCCTCAAAAAAGTTTCCCTTTCCTTCCTCTGCATCCTGATCATTATATATGCCACACTAGGTTACATTTGTCTGTTTCTCTTCCTAACTAGACTGAGTTCCTTGAGGGCAGGGACTGAGTATCAGTTATTCCTTGGCCTTAGTAAATACTAAAAAATAACATTCAATATTTAATAAATTATGCATTATTTATAGGCAATAGGGAGCTTTTGAAGTTAGTTCTCAACCATGGGTAATTTTGCCTTCCAAGGGACATTTGGCAATGTCTGGAAATAGTTTTTATTGTTGTAACTCAGTGGGGTGGGTGCTACTCAATGGAATAGGTAGAAAGCCATGGATGCTTCTCAACATCCTGCTATGCACAAGACAGCTCCTATAACAAAGAATTATCTTCCCCCAAATGTTATTCCTACAGAGGTTGGAAAACCCTGTGTTAGAATAATGAAATGGATTTTATCACATTCAAGTCTTCAGAGGGCAGGGAATCCATCTGGCTCATTTTACAGATGAGAAAACTGAGCTAGTTGGTTATAGGATCAGGGCAAGAACTTAGACCATGGCAGCCTTTCCACACAGTTGGACTGGCTAACAGTTTTTTAACCATCCAGTACCCTAAGTTGTATAGGAACAGAATAGTATTTTAAAATACACATTATCCTGGGCTCATCAGGCAGGTTTGGGGGACCAGGATGAGCCTGTTCAGACTGGAGAAAAATAATGTGGAGTCACAGAACAGGCAGAGCCAGCCTCATTCCATCCCCTACCCTCCTAAATTGGGTCTCTCTTTTCTGGAAAGATATGCCACAAATCTAGGACTGAGTGTGAAGATTTCTCTCAATGGCTCATTTCTGAACAATTCAATCTTCTCTGGGAAATGAGAGATTAGCTTGTGGAAGAGTGAATTATTTTAAGCCACTCTGCATTAGAATCAATTAAAGCTCTAAAGGGCCCAGGCTGCCACAGGAGAATTCCCTTTAATTGCCACAGACCAAGGGGATCCACTATAATTTTCCTCCTATCAACAAATAACAGCAATCTCCTAGGGAAGCTCTGAACCAAATTTGATGGTTACCTCTCTCTTCAAGTGCCTCAGATTGAGAATGCTCCTGATCCCAAAGAGTGCCCCACACATCCTCCTCATGAGCCAAACCTGCCATTTTCCCAGCAGGAATCATAGGCCTGAGCTTCACCCATTCAACCTTGTTGACTTAAAAGAGCCAAATAATTCAGGCACCATACATGGTGAATCAGCAAAGGAAAGAAATGTGGAAAAAAGAATCTGTGTGGCATCTTGAATAAAAATGCCTTCCAATAAATTTGGTGAATTGTCTTCAAGGGAATCAGCTGAATGTGTTAATCACCTACTGTGATAACTGCCTATTGCATATGTGATTAGCTGGAAATGACATTTGTGGGTCTACTGAGGCTCTGAAATGATGCACAGGGAAAGCTAGATTCTGTAGAAGGAGCTCAACTTTCTTTGCTAAAGTGTGCCTTGGAGAATGAAAAGCTTTTCCTGTATTAGCTGCTACTAGCATGAGAATATGAAGGGACTACAGGGAGTGGGATGGGGATAGAAAAGGATAATAAGCATCAGGTCCCAACAAGGAAATGCTATTTCACCACCTCTATTCCTTATTCTTTTCCTCTTCCCTGTCCCCACACAGCCACCCCGACCAACACACACTGGCGAGAAGTAGTTTACTAACTCAGAATTTGGACTCACATGATCTGAGTTTGAATTTCAGTTCTGTTCCTTTTCTAAGCTTGAGTCTTCACATATAAATTTGGACTAATAATCTTTTTTTAAAAAAGATTTTATCTATTTTAAAAACAGAGTACAAGTGAAGGGGTGGGAGAGGGGAAGGGAGAAGCAGACACCCTGGCTGAGCAGGGAGCCTGGTGTGGGGCTCCATTCCAGGACACTACTAGAAATCATGACCTGAGTCAAAGGCAGATGCCCAACAGACTGAGCCACACAGGCATCCCTGGACTAATAGGGATGATCTTAATATCCCCAGCTTGTCAAGGAAGTTTACATGAGATGATGTATTAAAATACATGGCACATGGAGGCACTAAATAAATGTTCTATTATCACTACTGAGTTCAGTCTCTGCTTGGGTAATTTTCTAAAGACAGTAAGTTTGGTCCAGAGGACTCAAGATGAGAATCATGGATATAGATGGTCAAATTTAAGATAAAAAAAATCTCTAGCAGGGGTCCACTTGAAGTTTTGAGGTCTAATGATTTTCCAAACCCCCTTACAAGATATAAAAAGGCTGGGTTGGGAGTCACTGAAATTTGAATTGCTCAGCTCTGTATTTAAGTTTCTAGAGAATAGATTTGTCAGTGAGCAGGCCTGGAGAAGGTCTAAAATTTTTAGGACATTGCAACAATCTGGGGCTTACTTAGAGCTCTTTCAAAGAGAACATCAAACAAGAATTACTTTGTCAAACATCCAAAGAAAGAAAAATTGCCATCATGAAAGAAAACAGAGCTCAGCTGGTGAATCTGCACTTAAATACAGGGGGTTATAGGTCTCCTAAGTGCAAGGGTGCCCACACCCAGCTCTTCATCAGAATCACTGAAAGAATTTTACAAAAATATATAGACTCTGGAGCCCCACCCTAGAGATTCAAGGGCCACTGAAGGACTTGGGATCCTGTTTCTTTTTTTGTTAAAGGGCCAAGGTGATTAGGATGATCAGTCAGGTTTGGAAATAGCTTAGAGGTGGATGGGCTCCTGCTTTTCGAAGTGATTCACTGAGTATTAGCTTCTCCTCTCCACTTCCCTTTGTGAAGATCTGACCCATGTCTCTCCAAAATAATGTGAGAAAGATTTAGGAGAGGCACTTGGAGCTGCTTCTCACTTCAGAGGCAGTGATTTTGGAGTATGTGCTTGAGAAATGACACTATCCTGATCTGACAATGAAGGTCATCGACAGCATCAGATGTCTTTTTGACATTCAAGTCCTGCCTTCACGATCTCATCTCCTTCCACTCCCACCAGGCACTCAAAGTGTCTCCCAATATACCTTGAACTTTTCTAACATTTTTTCACATCTTCCTCCCCAATCTGGAATGAGCTCAATTTCACCAACAGAAGCAATATGACCTAGTGGTTAAGAGGCTGGCTTTGGAATTAAGATAGGCCAGAATTCTGGTGTGGCAGTGAGCTACTTGTACCATACTGGTCAATACCCTATGGATGCCAGAGCAAAAAAAAAGAAGTCTGGGTCACTGTTCTGTGGTACTCTCAATTGATGCCTAGAAGGAAAACATAAATTTCCATCTTGTTCAAGCTACCATTATTTTTGGTCTTAATCAAAAATCCTACACTATATCCTACTAATTAGTACTAGTAATGTAAGGTCCAGTTTTGGAATCCAAGCCGCCATCCTGTTTACTCATAAAAACAGCTCCAGGTGTCATGGATAAATGGCCCCTGGAGGACAAAGGCGAACCAGGTTGGGGGAGATGCCCAACCAGTTAAACCCATCCAGGGATATTGCCACCGGGGACTAGCCTCAGCAGAGATGTGGGTCTCGAACCACGGGATGTCTGGCAGGCAAAATAATGACACGGACATGGAAATCTGATGCAAGCTTACAGACCCGAGGTCAGTCAGAAGAGACCTATGAAGCAGGCTCAGGCTCACACTCTGACTTTTTAGCATTGGCTTTCTAGCTCTAGCTCTCTAGCTCTGGCTTTGGCCCTTCTTGCTCTACTTCTCTCTCTTCTTCTGTCTCTCTTTTGCAGGCTCTCTTGCTGCCTCTGCCTCTGTCTCTGTCTCTCTTGCTGTTTGTCTTTGTCTCTCTTGACTGTCAAGGGTCCCAGTCTTTTATTATTCCCAAGCGAGGAAGTTGGGTAGTGCAGTTAAATCTTTAAAGATTTAAAGTTAAAGATTTAACTGCTTTTGCACCCGCCCTAGAGACAGGATTAGTATTGTTACTGCAGGGTACAAAGTGATTGCTTAAACTCACAGAAGTTGAGACCATTGAGGCACAGGGATCAAGAAATACAGATAAAAGATACAGAGGTATGATTACCGGGAGGAGGATTAAATGGAACTATATGTCTTGAATAAACACACAAAGGACAAATTGCCCTGACCCACAGGGTATGTGGCTTTCTAGATTCTAGGTGGGGGAAAGCCCGGAGGGACTTTCTCGTTCACATTCACGGGTACCTCCACCTGTTTCTGGTGGCCTGGGCATGGCGGGAGGGGTGGATCACGCACTCTGGGAGGGTCCCGGGGAGGGATTTAGATGCAAACTGACAATGGGCGGTTGACTTGTGAACCATGTGACTCCTGCTTGCTGTTTGAAACGCATATAAACCCTTAGACCCTTGCATTCAGGGTCCTTGTTGAAACCCACTGTGCTGGGCAGGTGCTTGGACCCCAGCTAGCTGGAAATAAACCTCACTGTGTGGTTTGCATTATCCTGAGTGTCCTCGGTTTCTCTTTGGGGAGACGGTCGACACCGGACTTTAACAGTAAATCAACCACTTTAATAAGGGCCATAAAGGCTGCTATAAAGGATGTAGGTGGTGTTAGGAGAATATATCTCAGGGACCCAAACCACAGCTGGGGAATGAGGCCCAGGACAATTTCTAGAGAAGGAGATGTTTGCATCAGGTATGTAAGATGGTGACACCTGATAAGTGAAGAAGGGAGGACAGGGTGCCCCAGATAAAAAGGAAAACTGGGCAAAGATATGGTGGCAGGATATATTGAGCATAACATGTTTGATAAATTATAAGTCAGCTAAAGAGTAGGGTTTTGGTGGACAGAGGGGAGTAGGTAGGTCTAGTTTGGGACTGGACTTTGTGTGAGGGAAGAAAAGAGGGTAGAGTGGCATGATGAAAACTCTAATCAGAGAATCCCTCACTATGAAATCTCACCATGTCTTGAGCGGCTCCTGGCAAGACTGAAAGCCAACAGTAAGTGCTCTACAGTTTCCCTTATGAGTAGCTTCCTAATGGAAATCCCAGATTCACAGAGGGGATCAGTCTGGTGTCCTTGCCAGCCGGATTGCTTGTGAGGCGGACAGGAATCCCTAGTGGCTTCTACAGACAGACTGTGGGAGGCTGGCTGATTGACAGGCCTTTCAATCTCACCTCAAACCAACCTCGAAGTGAGATCAATGGCTGAGTAAATTTAAGCCAAGCCTACTAAGGTAATGGGAGGAAGAGGCTTATTTTAGCTCAAATAAGTTCTGGAGGGTGAAAGGAATCTAGGAAGAAGGCAGAAACAGAAGTCACATGTCAGTTTTTTGACATGAAAACAATCTGAATTCAACCATCTCAGGAGAATAGTATTTTCTTCAGTCTAAACACCTTCCAACATACCAATTCTCCACATGCATTCCAATTTGTCTAGCTTAGGAAGATGTTCTTTTCTCTCCTCTGTTTCTTCCCAGGCCTTCGGTTACCCACCGAGTATGGACTATGCTGGCTTCCTACTCTCTTACGCTGTCCATGTTGACTAAGCATCTTCAATGATCCAGGTACTGCCAGGCACCCCATATGGCTCAGCTCATCCTGATATCCTCCTGTGAGATATTATCCCTCCATTTATAAAGAAATAGAGGGACAACTGCCTTGCCTAAGGCAAGAGAAAAATTAGAAGCTAGGGGTTTCTATTTGTTTGACTTTTACAGCTCAATGGATTATCACAGCGATTAGTCAGGGAATCACCACTTAGGTCAAGAGAGAATTCTGTCAACACCCCCCTCCCCCAAACCACTTCCTCCCTCCTCACCTCTCTGAGGCCTCTTCTGGTTCCAAACTTCTACTTTCTCCCCCATTCCATGCCACCTGCCCAAGTCTCTCTCTTTATAGTAAAGGAAATGGAGCACTAAAGAGGATAAAGGACTTTCCTAGGACTATAGAGATAACATTAGAGCTGGGACTTGAATCCATGTGTTCCAAGTCCTCTATACCTTGGTTGCTTTCCTAAGTCCTTTCTATCTTTCCAGGCCAATCAAATGCCATCTTCCTCCACAGAGCCTTTTAGATCACACTGGCTTCACTGATCTTTTCCTCCGCCTAAGTCCCTGCCTCTCTGTTCCACTGACAGAACCCTTAGCAGACAGTGCCAGGCATTATTTAGCATTTCACATTCTTGTTTCCTCTTCCCAGTGAGTCTGTACATTTTTGAAAGGCCAGGGATCAGAATTTATACCTGTCTGTATTTGTAGAACCTTGAAAGTGGTCTGCACAGAGGAAAAGGCAGAATTAAGTGGATTCCTGATCTCTGGAGTCAGACTCAGGTTCAAATCCTGGTCCTTCTACCTGCTCGCTGTGTGATATCGAATTACTTAATCTCGTTCCAAGCACATTCCTGAAGGGTCCTTGAGGAAATTAAAGCACATAGTACTTTGCAGGGTCTAACACAGTGCCTAGCACACATGAATCATTCCACAAAGATCAAGTACTACTGGAGCCCAGCAAGTATCCATTGTTGATAGTGATTACTCAACCGATCCTCAAGGTTAAAAAAAATTGTTTGTTTGTTTGTTTAAGGAAAAATTCAGATAGAAAATCTTTCTGTGGGATACAAGTCTAGAAAAGTGAACACGCAAGTTGGAAGAAGACCAAATGTTGGGTAAGAACTGCCTCACTTCCCCTCCATCATGTCCACCTCACCACAGGGGCAATAATGGCTCCCGGGGGGGCAGGGCACTGAAATGACTAACAGCAGAGTCAGGCGCCCTGGCAGTGTTCCTACTGCTGAGTCACGCAGAAAGGGCCAGCTTTCTCTCCAAGCCTTAGCAGCAGCTAATGCTATTAGGATGAAAGATGGGTCCATTTGGGCCCCAACCCTTAGGTTGAGGCAAGACTCTGAGAGGTCAACAGCTAGAAAGAAATGCAGGCGTTTCCAGGGAAGAGGCTGAGCAGCCAATTTTGTCAAGAATCAGGAAATACACCACTCTGAGTGCCTGTGTATATACGTTAGCAAAATAGCCCATTTCTTCAAAGGACTTTAAAGGACAAAAGCTTGTGTTGCCCCCAACTTTATCCCCATACACAACCAAGGAGGAACGAGCTTACCTGAAAGGCAACGCCTTATGCTCTATGCGCATCGTCATATTACAAAGAGGTTCTTCTCCAAATACTTTCAGATCATTTTAAGGAGAGTCTGGGGATGGGATTTACACATAGATGATCTTTGCTATAATTCTGTGGGCTTCATCTGATCATCTGTCCTACAAGACACGGGAGGCATTTCTCTGAGCATCAGAGCCCAGCACAAGAGGACTCAAAACAAAACAACGTCAGCCAAGTCAGGTGGGCAGGGAAGCTTTGGAGGGAAATGATTAAAGACCGACTGAAATAGGGTAATCAGGAAGCTTCAGATAATGGGATTAGGCAGGACTGACTGGGAAACACCCAAAGAGAACGCAAGATCCACGAGATCCCCATAAATTGGGTGGGGGACACAAAAAGGCAAAACTTAAACCTGCAGTAGCTGTCAGGCAAAAGCAGTTGTGACCACCAAGCCAAGAGCAGGTTGGTGGGAGGGGTCAAGGGGTCATCTGGCAACATTTTCCAATGTAAATTCAAAAGGTAGTGCTAGCAAGAAGTTTCTCCAGAAATATTTGTTGTCTACAGCAATGCCCAGGAATATATAACCTCATCAGCTTGCCTTTGCAGGCCTCAGTTTCCCCACAGTGAAATCTAAAGCAGTCCTACCAACTCTGCAACCTGAGTCAGTGACCCTCCTCTGCTCCCTCAGACCTTCATGTGTAATTGTCTTTTAATGAGTCTCAACTAGACCTTAACCGCCTCAGGGCTGGGACTGTATTTTATGACTCTCTGCATCCTCAAAGCCTGGCACAGGCCCTAGCCCATAATAAGATTTTCGTCAACATTTGCTGACTGAATGGTCTCTGAAGTCCTTGGAGGACCAAATCATAGAATGACTGGATCCTGTCCTCTGCAGGGCTCAACATAATGTGTGGGCCAACTCGTCTTCCAGAAGCTGGCCCAGGCTGCTCCACTTGAGGCACTGTGGCCTTCCCCTCGTCTTCCTTTCTCTTTTTTATTCCCATTTCCAAATATTCTGCTTAGACTGTGCCAGTCTAAAAGCCCTGTTTCGCTTGTTACAGACTTCAAGACAGGGGTCTAATAAATCCGAACTACCAACTGGCCCACTTCCCTTTCTGCCTTCCTTAGGTTTTGCATGGATCTTGGAAGAAGATCCAGATTTAATGATTTGAATGGAAGAAATTTAGGGGGGAAGTGAGTCCCAGGAGCATGGACAGTGCAGCCGGGAAGTGAGACAGGAAAGGGAAGAAAAGCGATATAGGATGCTTTAATGAGCAGGCTTGCTCCTCCTGATGATCCCTAGGCCATCCTGTGGAACATGCCTCAGAGTCATGCCCCATGAGGGGTGAGGCAGCTGGGGTATTCATCCACCAACTCCAACCAAAAATTGGTTGGAGGCTATTTGAGGGGTGGGGAGAATAAGCCCCCACTGCTGCTAGTCTGCCCCATGTACTAGTGGAACACACTTAACAGCCAGAGAAAGCCCCCAGGTGTTTACACAAACAAGCCATCAGCAGGTGCAGCCATAGTGGGATCTGAGGGGATAGAGGCAGTGGTGTCAACACTTTATCTGACCTATTCTTAGCCTGATGCCCCAAAGTCTTCCATTCTAGCCTCCCAGTTTGCTCTACTTGCATTAGCATGAAGCTTTCCAGTTGGAAGAGATTTGGTAACCATCTGGGCTGACCAAATCTCTCTTCAGTTCAGAAAGCCCTTCTACAACATTCCTGAGAGGGGGCAGGTCAGCTTCTGATTGAATACTGCTAGTATTGGGGAACTCACTGCTCAGAGGCAGCCCATGCTGCTGCTGAAAATTCCTTTTTTTTTTTTTAAAGCTTCCACATATATTACCTTGTAATTTCTGAGTGTTGGCCTTAAGTCTGCCTTTTAGAGCCCCACAGAATGAGTCTCCTCCCCCCACTTACAATAGCCCTTTTAATAGTTTCTAAAAATAACTGGTATATTTTCACTATAAGTCCTCTCCTCTGACTGTCACCCACTGCCTTTACCACTCTTATCACAATATGGTCTCTAGACAAGTCATTCTCAACCTGGGGTGAATTTGCCTCCCAGGGTACCCGTGACACTGTCTGGAAACATTTCTGACTGTTACAACTAGCAGGCCTGCTATGGCAACAATGGGCTGTGGCCTGGGAGGTTGCTAAGAATCCTACAAGACAAGGCACCTGGGTGGCTCAGGCAGTTAAGTGTCTGACTCTTGATTTCGGCTCAGGTCATGATCTCAGGGTTGTGAGATTGAGCCCCACATCAGGCAACGCACAGAGTCTGCTTGAGATTCCTCCCTCTCTCTCTCTCTGTCCCTCCCCTCACTTGTGTGTGCTCTCCATAAATAAGTACATTAAATAAAACCTTTAAAAAAAAAAAAGAAAAAGAATCCAACAAAGGCACAGGACAGCCTCCACAACAAAGAATTATCTGGCCCAAAAGGTCTGCAGTACCAAGGCTGAGAAACTCTGTTCTAGAAATATCTGGGTCACTCTCCTCTACAGATGCTATGGCTTATCAAAAAAGCATAGTGCTTGGAACCAGACATGCAGTGCCTACAGGGACAGGACCACAAAGAGCCTGGAACACGGGGAATCCTCTCTTGCTGTGACAACCACACAGACCACAGCAGCTGAAGCGCTCCCAGCATATGCCCCCTCCTCTCTAGTCTGGGGTCAGGAAAAGCTCTGAGTCCTATCAATAGAAACTGCTCTCAGGGCCAATGACTAAGGAACGAAGATATAAAAACATAAATGCAAATCTAGAAGGAGGTAGAGTTCCCTCCTAGCATCTCCACAATCCTTTCATCATAATAAACAGAATCAGATTCATTTCAGTTTTTTTACCCTACAGACATAATTATAGCTCTTCTCTACTATGTTTTTGTCACTTGAAAATATGATATATTGGCTTTTAAAATTTTCATCCAGGCCACTCCCCAAAACACCAGACAGGACAGACTAATGTTGAATCATTTCTTAAACACTTTTTGGGTAAGATCCTGTTGACTAGCCATGACTCCACTAAACTGTAGCTTACGTTTATTTATCTGATTAAGAAAACACCAGTCTATGGAAGAGATTATGCTGAGTGAAATAAGCCAAGAAGAGAAAGTCAAGTATCGCATGGTCTCACTTACTTGCGGTGCATGAGGGGCAAACTGGAGGACAGTGGCAGAAGGAAAGCAAATGGGAACTAGGGTAATCTAGGGAGGGAAACGAAACAACAGAGACTTTGAACACAGAAACAAACTGAGGGACTTGGAGGGA
>PITA01032837.1:0-13476 GCA_004023965.1 Spilogale gracilis
CAGTTGACTCCCCTCCGACAGCTCGCATCACGTCACCGTCACCCACCTGTCCCCAACCACAAGACACGCAAGAGGCACTCTCTCCTGCCTTACATGTCCCATGTGCAACAAGCTTTTTCAGCCCTCCGTGCCTGGCGTGCTGGGTGTGCCCTGCCTTTGCCCACTTTTCGAGTCCTCCTCACCCTTCTCGAACCAGGTTGAGCATGCCCCCTCCCCACAAATAGGTAATGAATGGCTGAAGCCAAAGTGTTAAATCCCAGCTAACTGACCTCCTGAGGTCCAGATGTCGTCCCCAACTGGCTTTTGCTTGACCACCTGATGCTTTAAAACAATTGAATGAGTTGTCCATATTTTCAAAAGCAACAAATTTCACACGAAATCATGTGGAGTTCTGGTAGCTCTTAATAAGCCAGAAGATCTGGCAACACAGACCTAAGATACTGCCCAGCAACAGTTAGTGGACGTGGGCAGGGGCTGTGCCCTTCGGAGGGGCCATGGGTTCCCCAGATCATCAGAGTCCCCTCTGCTCCCTGACTCTGTTCACTTGGCTCCTCTAGGTCTGGGATTTTCAAGCCCCACTCTGAAGAGTCTGCAAAACAGGAGCTTGGGAAGGGCAAGGGAAGGGCAACTTTGCGGAAGAGCTGTGAATTCCTATCTTCCTTCCCATTCTAGTGCCAGCTTCCTGCCTTTTCCACTACAGGATAGATTACAGAACCAATCAGATCATCAGTTTGGGAAATGCCCTGATAACAAAAGCCGTACTCCATTCCTTCATTTATTTCCCAAATAGCTGTATATGCCCTCCACATGCAAGGAATTTTGTCTAAGTGACATATGTTTCAAGGAAGCTACAAGAAGGCAGTTGCTCTGATTACTTAACTCTTCATCTTTTGTACTGAGCCTTGAAAATGGAACTTCGTTTCTCCATAATGATGCCTGCATCTCTGTTCCGTCTGGTGAGGAATTTCATGAATGGAGGGGTAAAGACATCCTTTGCTGGCTTTGGGTCTCACACACACACACACACACACCACAGGCCTCAGCCCAGGGTCTGGGCCTCCTGGCAAGGCCTCATTACAGCCTCCCAGGACTGTGCAAAAGGTGTGGGTTCCCTGTCCCAAACCCAGCCTGGCAACTTTTATTGGGGTTTAGGCTTTAACTGGAGATTTGAAAGAGCTTGGCGTTTTATTCAAGGCAGCTGGAATGCCGTTCTCCATGGGTAATCAGAGTCCAAGTCTCCAAAAGGAAAAGGGTGGATTCTCCAGACAGATTGGCTCAGGGTCCTAGTGCCCCTGAGAGGGAGGGAGGGAGGAAGGAAGGAGGCACTGCCTGGTTGCCCACTGATCTTTGAATCTGGACCTGTCATCTCCACAAAGAAGCAATACTGAGTCCATCAAGGCAAGGTGACCTGTCTATGCCACCGCAGATCCCCCAGACAGCCAGATATCCACAGCCCTGAGTGTGATCACCCCAGGCCCTTTCCTGTCTGTTCTCACGGGCAAACTGAGGCAGTCCCTGATCATGGATGGACTGGGAAACGGCAGGAACCCTTCCACACTGGGAATAAGGCCTGTCCTCCAAATGGTGGCAAGACACCTTCCAGATTCTTTCCTGGTTGGTGACTTGAGTAATCCAGAACTTAGATGGTTGCCATGGCAACCAGACCTAGATGGTTGGTTTTGGTTTTAGTGTTTTTAATGTTGTTCTCTACTCAAGAGGACATGGGTATATTTGGGAAAGGGGTGAGGCCGGTGGAAGGAGCCACTTCAGCTTACCATCTTGAGTCCCACCTTTTTATCTTGGCCTGAGAACACAGTCTTGGTTAGAGTCCCCTCAGGACGGGACATGGCCCAGGGCAGTCAGAAGGCCTTTGAGGCTTTCTGAGGCTTCCCTCCCATTTCCTCCTCAGAATCCCCTTAAGCATGCGGGAGCTTCAAATTCCTGCTTACCTTCCCCTTTCCTCAAGTACACCAACCCCTGCGTGTGGAAAGACAAAAGGACAGCTGCCTGGAGAGCTGGGGCCTTGGTTCCACGGCCCCATAACTGTGTGGCCCTGGGAAATATATTTCCTTTTTCTGGGCCTCAGTTTATGCATCTTACAGCAGAGTAGGTGGACCAGAAGAAGAAAAGGCATTTAGAGTTCCTCTTGGTTGGGGTTCTGAACAACTGGAAGAGACTGCCTGAAGCATTCATCTGAGAAGGGAATTAGCAAATGAAAATACACACACACACACACACACACACACACACAGCCCCCCCCCCCCAATCCTGTGTGTGCCTGGCTTTGCCATCTTGCATAAAACACATAACTTTGCATAAAACACATGCATGGTCTTATCTGCAGGTCCATTTGGGGTTTCTCTGAGGTAAGTGAGAAATCAACGTCACCGCAAAGCAGCTTCAAGGGCGAGCCCTTCTAGTAGTGCTCAGATCATTTCCCCCAATCTCACCCATGCTTAACTGCTTCGTTTTCAACGACTCACATCTGACCGGATTTTACCAAAGCATGCCATTTCATTTTCTTTATACGTGTGATTCTTTCCTTACACTCTTGGTTTTCACTGGCTTCCATGCAATGTTTTTAAATTGTGTGACTACAGTCTTAAGAAGGAGTAGATCCTAGTTTTGTGGGGTCTGCAGCTCACACAAGTTTGGGGCCCCTTTGAAAGAAAACCAAGTTACAGATAGAAAATTAGACTCAAAAATAGATATTGATCTCAAATAGGAGAAACCACAAGTTTCCACCTTTATAAAAGGTGAAAAGATGGCAACTATTACAAAACCCAGAGAAAAAGATCATGTTTTTATTCGTCAACTACCTCCCACATGGCTGAAATACTTTTCTCTCATAACTTCTGGCCACAACTTCTTAATCACTTCTTTATATGACAATCTTTTTGCAATGATGTCTTCTGTGGAAGGATTAGACTAATTCACTATTTTCTTCAGCAGCGTTGATCGATTTTTAAAAATATTTGGATTGCATTAAATGTGCAACTTCTCACCATCTGTGATACTGCTCCGGGGTCTGCACGGGACCACAGAAATGGATAAATCCTATTTTACACCATTTCCTCAAATAAAAGATCCAGGATATGTGTATCTGTTAAAGCTACACTTTCCTTTATTTTATTTATTTATTTATTTGAGAGAGAGAATGAGAGCGAGCAAGCATGAGAGGGGGGAAGGTCAGAGGGAGAAGCAGACTCTCTGCTGAGCAGGGAGCCCGATGCAGGACTCCATCCCAGAGCTCCAGGATCGTGACCCTGAGCTGAAGGAAGTCGCCCAACCAACTGAGCCACCCAGGTGTCCTCCCCCCGCCACTTTTTTTAAAGATTTTATTTATTAAAGCTACACTTTCCAGCATATTCCTGTTAATAAAGAACTTTAAAAAAAATGGTTTTCATTCAACTGAATCCTCCTAGTTTTACCATCATAGACTAGCTCCTAGCTCCATATATTTCAACCTTTGTGTCTCTTCCATGACCCACATATCTCTGGTGCCAGGCACCATAGGACATGCTGATACATACGACATGCACCTGTAGGTCACAACATCAGCGAGTAGGCATGTCTTGGATGGTAGGAACATTTCTGTAAGCCATTTGTACATTGTTGTGGCTGGACATAACTTCACACAAATATGACTTCAAACCATACAAATACAACCCATTTAATCTAATCTAAATTTAACCTTAACTTGACTTCCCTTTCAGTCACTTCAGTGACCTCTTACATTTTGGGGGAGTGGAAAGAGATAGTGGCTTTAACCAACTACAATTAAAATATTTTACTTTGAAAGGTGTTCAAAAACATTATGAGACATATCTGATATAAGACTGTTGTCTAAAATATACAAAGAGCTCTTAAAAGTCAACAGTAACGGGACACTTAGGTGGCTCAGTTGGTGAAGCATGTGACTCTTGATTTCGGCTCCGGTCATGATCGCAAGGTCACGAGATTGAGCCCTGCATTGCATGGAGCCTGCTTAAGATGCCCTCTCCCGCTCCTTCTGCCTCTCCCCCCTCCATTTCTAAAACAACAACAAATTAAAAAAAAAAACTCAAGAGTAAGAAAAAGAGCAACTAGATTAAAAAATGGGCAAAAAACTCCTCGTCAAAGAAGATGCAGAGATGGCAAAGCATTTGAAAAGACATTCAGCCACGTCTGTCACTAGGGAATTGAAAATTAAAGCAACAGCAAGATACCACTGCACACTTATTAGAATGGCCAAAGTCCAAAACACTAACCCCAAATTCTGGCAAGAATGTGGAACAACAGGGACTGTCATTCATGGCTGGTGGGAAAGCACAATGGAACAGCCACACTGGAAGACAGTCCGGAGGTCTCTCGCAAAGCTGAATATATGCTGGCTACCAGGTCTAGCAATAGTGCTCTTTGGTATTTACCCAAGGAGTTCAAAACTTATGTCCATAAAAAACCCCGCATACAGATGACTACAGCAGCTTTATTCAGAATTGCCCAAACCTGGAAGCTACCAATATATCCTCTAGTAGATGAGTAGATAAACAAACCATGGCACATCCAAATAATATTATTCAGCCCAAAAAAGAAATGAGCTATCAAACCATAAAAAGACATGGAAGAATTGAGAATGCTTACTACTAAGTGAAAGAAGCCAATCAGAAAAGGCTATATACTGTGTGATTTCAAGTCTAGGACTTTCTGGGAAAGGCAAAACTATGGAGACAGTCAACAGATCAGTGGTTGTCAGGGGTTATAAGGGAAGGAGAGGTGAGTAGCTGGAGCATAGAGGATTTTTAGGGCAAGGAAACTATCCTGCATGGTATTACAAGGAGGTGTGCACACTACACACTTGCCCAAATCCACAGAATGGACAACACCAAGCGTGAACCCAAATATAAACTATGGGTTTTGGGTGATGAGGTTGTGTCAGTGTAAGTTCGACTGTTGATGGTGGGGAAGGTTGTGCATGGGGGTCTCTGGGAAAACTCCCTACTTTCTGCAGAATTTTGCTGTCAACCCAAAATTTCTCTCAAAAAACCCAGTTTACTAATTTAAGAATTAAAAAAAAAAATATCGTGACCTTCTGAACACATTGATAGCGTTCTCTCAGGGCCTTGGAAGGAGTCTGAGCGGTGAGCCTTCTGAAGGTTAAGCGTCATCAATGTCTTCTTGCGAGAAGACGTAGAGGTCAGATAGGTCTGGGATGCAACCTGACTGAGGTAAGTATGTGCCTCAAGTGATGAAGCAGGAGGAATGTCTGAGCACTCAGACCTGGGAGCTGCAAAGAGCCTTGCAGAACCGTATGTCTGCAGAGGCAGAGGAGAAGGCCAGCTCTCTGTTGGATCAATTTGCCAGAGGATGGTAGAGAGTTTCTATGGTCGTTGCTAACATCTGATGGGCTTCTCCTGGGTACCAGACAGCACTAAGTGCTTTATATAACAACACTTCAGAGACACAGAAATTGAGGCTCAGAGGAGTAAAATATGTTCCAGAAGCCTGGCTTTTAGATATTCTGCGCAACTGGGAGTCCAAAAAATGGTGCCCTTGTCTCCCTTGAAACGTGTGGCCTTAAGCCAGGACTTTGGGCAATACAGTTTTCCCTCTACCTTTTTTACTGTTGGCGGCATATTGTAACAGGACCCACCTTGACGTTTTCCCTGAGCTTGTGCACATAAAAAAATGAGACCAGCGAATAGAGAGTTCGTTTTAATTGTGAGATGGTATGTATATTTCTCTGGGTCCAATCAGAAAACAAACCATTTAAAGGTCTTTCAAGCTGAGGGAGTCTGATAGAGGGAGAGTGTTTGATAGACTGCCAAGAGGACGGAGGGACTGAGAAGCAACCCAGAGCAGAAAAAGAAGCTCTTACTCTCCTTGGCCGGAGGCACAGTGAGAGAAGGTTGCTTCGGCAGATCCAGAAGCTGGGGCAGCCAGGTGGCGGGAGAGTCCTGGCCGGGCCTGCCCATGGGGCTGAGACAGCAGAGCAAGGAGCACAAGTGGGGCAGGAAGGAGAGGCAGGGGCCATCGGCGATGTCGTGGAAGCAGGGACAGGGTAGAAACATCCCAGTTGCTCCCCTTCCCCGACTTTCCCGTTGTCCCACAACCTCTCCTCAGGGCAACAGTTCCTGGGAGGCTAGCAAGCCACACCACACCGATGCAAGATACTAAGATTGTGGGAGACAACTACAGGCCCCTGATAAAGGAGAAGAGGAAGGCCAGACACAGGATTCCAGGATCCCATGCCATCTTCCTTCTCCCAAGTGACTAAAACAAACAGGTGAGAACAGAGTCCACAGGATCCCTTACGTTTCTGGATAAAACCTCCATACGCCACAAAAACGATGGGGTGGCAGAGTATGTAAGGAAAGGGGAAGTGGACAGTTTGTACATTGTGTTCTGCCTGAAACCAAGCATCAAAGGGATAGCTCTCCAAGGGCAGGGTTTAGTTCCATCTTAAAATAGAGAGAAGCCTCAGGACAGAGGGCAGTGTTCTGCCCCCATCCAGAGGGGCCTCTGGTGAGGAGGCTTGTAGAGCTCAATCCCAGAGACCAAGGATGACATTAACCTTCTGGCTGCCTTGATCCATCAGAAACTGACAGCATCTTGTCCAGCAGTCAGCTGCCTCCTGCTTAAGGGTGTCGGTGGGAGGAAGCAAGCAGCCCCGGCCAGAAGCCACCATTCCCACTTCTCCCTTCATCTGTTCCCTGTGTTGGACAATGTCTCAAGATGCAAATGCAGTTCCAGAGATGCGCTCTCAGCCTCTGAACGCCACTGCTCTTCCAGGCCCGGTATGCATAATTGGCCTGAGTCCATGACCTTCTGTCTCTGTCTGCCTCAGGAGCCCCCCAGGCACTTCCTGCTGCAGTCACCTGCACCACATTCAATTCCTTGGGCCGAGTGCCTTCTCCTCCCTGGGGTTGAAACACCCTACAACTCCCTTTTGTCAGCTTAGCACTGACTCACCTCTCAATTCTCAGTAAATGTCGCTTCCTCAGGGAAGGCCTCCCTGACCACCTTCCTAAAGAAGGGTGTTTCATAGCACCTTGCACTGTCCTATTACATGCTCCTTTTATTACTCATGGAATTACCTAGACCAGGGTCAGCAAAAACCATCAGTGAGCCAACCCAATCCACTGCGACTCCTATAAAGGTTTTATGGAGATCCAGTCATGTTCACTCATTTGCATATTGCCTATGGCAAGCTTTCACACTGCGAGGGCTGGGAAGGGTAGCTACAACCGAGACACAATGGCCAGGGATATTTCTCAATGTACATCCCTTAAAATTAAAATCTCTAGTCTTCTATGTGTCTCTCTCTTGCTTTCAGAACAGCATCCAAACACATTATGTTACATAATAAGCCCTGCCAGACCTGGTTGCTGCAGATGCTGAAGTTCCGGGAGATGGAGAAGAAGGAAACTGGTATTTGCCAGTCACTGGGTCATGTCAAGCACTGCGCCGTGTGTTTCATGCTTATACTGGTCCTCGTATGTCCCTTGTAAATTATTTGCTTATCTATTCATCCTAAATTTGAGCTTATAAATTTATTGTTGTTCTCTGATATATATATCATATATATGATATATATATTTTAAAGTTTTATTTATTTATTTATTTATTTATTTATTTATTTATTTGACAGACAGGGAGAGAAAGCAGGTGCACAAGCAGGGGGAGCAGCAGGCAGAGGGAGAAGCAGGTTCCCCGCTGAGCAAGGAGACTGATACACATTCGATCCCAGGACCCTAAGGTCATGACCTGAGCCAAAGGCAGATGCTTAACCGACTGAGCCACCCAGGCGCTCTGTTCTTTGATATATGTTTCAGAAAACAGTGTCAACCATTTCTGTTTTATCAAGGTTCAAACTAATTTCTTCTTCTTCTTTGTTTAAGATTTTATTTATTTATTTGACAGAGAGAGACGCAGCGAGAGAGGGAACACAAGCAAAGGGAGTGAAGAGGGAGAAGCAGGCTTCCCACAGAGTAGGGAGCCTGATGTAGGGCTCAAACCCTAGACTTTGGGATCATGACCTGAGCCGAAGGCAGACACTTAATGACTGAGCCACACAGGCACCCCTAATTTCTTCTTAATTGATCACAATTTTTCTCAGTCAGAAGACTGTGGACCATTTTTCCTGCAGCCACTACATTCTGGGTGTCTTATCTTTACGATATTTTTACCTGAGGCAACTGACTATATTAATGAGTGAAGCTCCATATCCTCAAAATATGTTAAATCCTTTAAAATTACGTCTAGTTAAACATGGTGAAAAGCCCAAAATATGGCTTAAGCAAACTAGAAATTTACTTTGTCACATAATTTAGTCCAGAGGCAAGTAGTCCAGACTGATATGTCAGTTTTACAATCAGCAGGGACCCAAGCTACTTTTCTCTTACTGCCTTACCTTTCTTGCTTCCCACCTCATAGTCCAAGATGGCTGCCTGAGCTCCATCCCTTAAGTCTGCATTCCATCCATACCGAAGGAGGCAGGGAAGAAGAGGCAAAGGGCTTGTTCTTGCTGTCTTTTAAGGATATTAATCATATAACATTACCTCTCAAATCTTACTGGCCAGCGCCTCCATAACCACACTTTGATGTAAGGGAGGCTGGGAAATGGATTCTTTATTTCAGAGATCCAGTGCTCAGCTAAACATGGAGTTATGTTGCTAAGGAAGACAGAGAGAGTGGGCATGGCTAAATGACCACCAGTCTCTGCCACAGGTGTTCAGCTATTCCGCAATCACACCAGCCAAACTATATTTCCAAACTTTATATGGAAACAAATCAAGACCAAACTTAAGTTAAAAATTCTGTAATGCACAATTGGGTTATTCTGTTCACTCATCCATCCCCTTGTTCATTCAATAAACATCTATGTAGCAGGCACTGGGCAAGATTCAGGATGCAAGAATTGAATAGATATGGGAGAACAGAGCAAGTCATTCCTGAATCTCTTCCTAAGGTTATTTTTTATTATTATATTTTTTCTTCTTAAGGTTATTTTAAATGGAACAAGGGATATTTAATGAACGAGTCCATTTATCATGGGAGTGTGTGGACAGGATAACAATAAAAACCAGCCCCTCAACTAAAGGATGTTTAAAGCACCAAGTTCCCCAGTCAACTGTGATGTTCTAAGCTCTTCAGGGGTCTCTAGGTGGAGCTGTCTAGAGCTCTTCTCCCTGAGGAAACTCTACAGCGGCCTGCTCAGCCCCCTCCCCTTGCACATCCCAGGACAGAATCCAGCCCTGGGGCCTCAGAAAGGCAGAGATCTATATGCAACGTCCAGAAGACCAAATCTAAGGGAAGAGCTGATGCCACTTGGAAGGAATCAGAGTAGATTCTCCGGAGATTAAGAAAATGACACTGACCAAGTCGCAAAGGGGAAAGGGTGAGAAGAAGTAAAGATTAAAGCAGCTGGGCCATCCGTTATCTTGATTTGTCCTTTAAAAAAAAAAAAATTTCAAAGGGAATTACAGGAGATGAATTAAGACTTCATTAGCCCCTGACAACTGCAGGAATAATCATCCATCTTGCATTGGCACTGACACCAGTCTCTGTAGGGCTGGGGTGACGAGAAGGGAAAGCTATGGATGTGCTTCTGTGCCCCCCTGCCCAGTGCCCCTGCCTCTTGCCTCTGGCCACTTTCCCTTTCATGCCTTTGTTTGACATATAGGGAAGAATCATGAGGTGCTGATTATCATTAACTTCCAAACACCTAGGAAATCAGTAGGAAAGTGCAAACACTGAGGACCCCAACCGTCTCCGCAAATGATCTGTCCTAAAGTCCTCCCCTCTAGAGATGAAAAGAAGGAATTTGGCAGGCTGACAGTCTCAGGGAGAGAGGACTGCGTGAACAGGAGGGGGACAGGCAAAATAAATGAAAATATGATTGACTTCTTACCTCGGCCCAGCTCACACATGGTTCTGAGCATTTAATAAACAGGTTGACACTCCGAGTTCCCCTCATTAGGGGAACACACAGACCTGGACTATCATAAATCAGAAAGCCAGGTTATCAAAGCCTGTGATCTTTAACTGTGTCAGGGCGCCCTCCTGTCTGCTCAAATGGAGGCAGCAACCAGCAAGCTGCAAAGAATTAGCTGCTGTGCCATGATTTAATACACACGCCCCTGGAGGAGGAGGGGGGAGGCTGGGCGGGGCAGGGCAAGGTTGCTCAGGTACCCAGCACGAGGACAGCTGTCTTGGGGGTGCATGGTACTTGGGGGATAATGATGAACCAAGAAATAGGCCTATATGTTTGGTGAGACTGGCAGCGATGGGGGGAAATTACTGTGCATGTCAAGATTTTCAAGCTGGAAGGGGGCATTGGAAGCCGTTTAATCCTGTGGTTTACCAGCCTAGCTTTGTGTCAGAATTGAACAGAAAATGGGTAATTTCTAGGAAAGATAACATCTCTCCTGGCTGCTCCCCCTCACCAAATGGCATCCAAGAGAAATGAACGCACATGTCCACAAAAAGATTTACAAGAAAATGTTCATGGCAGCTTCATTCAATAAGAGCCCCAAACTGGAACCAACCCAAATTTCCTTCAGCAGGAGAATGGATAAACACACTGTGGTATGTCCATACAGTGGAGTACTACTCAGTAATAAAAAGAAATGAATTCCTGATATGTGCAACGTATATGGATCACACAGACCCATTGCTGAGTGAAATAAGCCAGGCACAGGAAAGCAGACACTGGGTGACCCCATTTATAAAAAGTTCAAGAACAGGCAACACTAATCTATGGCAATAGAAGCGAGAACTGTGATAGGATAGGGGGAATCCAATTTGGGGAATACAGGAATTTTCTGGGGAGATGGAAATATTTTATACCCTAATCTGGATGGTGGTTATGGGACTGAATACATTACAAAAATTCATTAACCAATACACTTAAGACTTGCATATTTTACTATATATAAATTGCATCCCAATAAAGTACTGCAAAAACAAACGAATGAATGAATGAATGAATGCAGACTTTAGGGCTTTTTCACATGCTATTCCCTTTGACAGGAGTACCTCCCTCTACAATATTTATGACACTGGCCCCATAACATCATTCAAATCTTCACTTATAGTTCACATGTTCAGAGAGCTCAGGCATTCACTGTTGCATTATTATTGTTGTTTTCATTTGTCTGTGTATTTCTAGTCATACTCAGAAATTATCTTGTATATGTATTTGTTTATTGTCTGCCTCCTCTTCCAGACCCATCACTATGAGACTGTGAGTTCCTTAAGAATGTCCTGTCAATCGTATTTACTACTTGTGCTGTGTCTCTGTTGACCCCTCCCCACCTGCCATCTACCAGTCTATCTATGTCCTACTGTTGGCTCAGGGCTACTTTGTTGGAGGACATCAGCATGCTTTCTCACCTTCTGACTTCTGGTTGAGTTCTGGCCAATGGCAAACCCTAATGGGAGACTAAAAGGAAAGGGAAGTGGGGCATTAGGGTGTCATTCTAGGCCAGGAGGTCACTGTAAGGTGGCTGCATTTCTAGATCAGTGGTTCTCAACTGGGGCTGACATTATCCCCCAAGGGACATTTGGCAAAGTCTAGAGGATGTGCCTGGCTTCCCAGAGGTAGAGGCCAGGTTGCTGTTAATGCATAGAATCCTACAGTGCATAGAACAGCCCCCGCCACACAGAAAAATCCAGCTCCGAATAGCAACAGTGACGAGGTGAGGGAAATCTGTTCTCAAGAAAGGTTGGAGCTCTCCTAAGGAGGTCTTCCCTCCATAGCTGCCTCCCTCGAATTCAGGCAACACAGGAAACACTCGCACTTCCTTCAGGTCTGGAGGTTGGAAGAGCCCTAGGGTTGCCAGCTTGCAGGTCCTGCATGTCCTTTATGCTGCTCTAATATCCTGCCCACATCCTTGTCTTAGCCCCTTATGAAGCTCCTTAAAGTACCCTAACCAGAGTGGGCTATTCTGTTTCCTGATGGAACCCTGACAAACGTACCCTTTCACGTCCAGCAGCCAAATGTCCAATATTAATAAGTGATTAACTAATTAAATAATCAATAAGCTCTCCCTAGGAGATTTGGATTTAGAAAGTCAAAGTTATAGAATTTATAACTTTTTACAGATTTCCCAGGTGATACTACAACAATGACTTTATGTATTAGTGGAGAAATCAGCTAATGGGAGGGGAAACTACTTTTGGGGGTCACGTTATTGTGAGGAGTACTATGGTCCAGTAAATACCCAGTCTGGACACTGACTGTTAACACTGCCATTCTTTGTTACTTTTCCTTGAATTATTTTTTTCCCAGACCATTGGCATTGCTTTGGCCATAATGCACATTCTGACATCCACACTCCCTGGGTATCTAAGAGGAACATTTAATCTGTGAGGTTCTAATTCACCTACACATGGTTCTGAACGTCCAGGGATGAAGAGACAGCACCACACAGGGGACAGCAGCCTGAGGACAGATACTTCTGGCTCAGTCCAAGATTCTGCCACATCCAAGCTCCTTGACCCATTAAGATTCAGTTCCCTCACCTGGAAAAAGGAGATGAGAATGCTCACTGCTCGGGTTTGTCTTGAGACAATACCTATAAAGCATGTGGCCAGGTGTTCGGCACAGAGTGAGATTTCAGACAGTGGGTGCTCCTGCTTAAGTGTGGCTAAGTCCAATTTTTGCAGTTTATGTTCTAGAATTCACAGTGTTCTCAATGGGATTGAACCAGGATGACTTGACTCTAAAAAAATAAGATTCAGTCATCCGTATTCTTAGCTAAAATGTGGACTGTAGAAAAGCCAGTCCCAAGCCCCCAAGACTCAGGCTGTAAGTTTAAATTGCTTACCATAGCTTTAAATCAGGCTGTGAAAAATATCCACATTCTTTTGTGAGCTTAAGAGAACAAGGTTTCCTCTAGGTTTTCTCAAAAGAGTAGAATAAGGATCTCATGTTTGCTTTTCTCTCTTCATGCTCAGATTAGGGTCTTTAACACCAGGGAAATATCAGATTTTCCACTCAGAGAGAGAAAATGGGTTGGAGAAAAAAAGGAAAAAGGAAAGTTTATTTCTGTCCCACTGTCCCTCCATAACTTGGACTTGGGACTTTGATGAATTCTACTAGTCTAAGGAAAAACAAAACTGTGTGCTTATAGTATACCTTGTAATTTAGACTCAAGGAAGGACCACAGGAATGATGAAGACAAGGGAATATTCTCTTTAGTGGAGACTTGACTACAACAGCTCCATACTTTCTAACTCTTACTCAGAATTTTCAACTGTAGAATGGGGATATAGCAGTACCCAGCTTATGAGCCCAAGGTAAAGACAGACTGATGTGATTGAACTAATAATTTTCCACCTGCGAGTTAGCAGGCAAACTTCTTCAGTTAACACTCTATGTTGCTGTTGTACATCACCCTCAGGGACAACCCGTTCAATTTTTTCTTCCAATTACATAGTCAATTTTGTGTATTGTAGAAAACATGAACAGTATAAGAAAGAACAATAAAG
>PITA01032838.1:0-13467 GCA_004023965.1 Spilogale gracilis
TCCGTGCTCAAGTGGGGAGCCTGCTTCTCTTTCTGCTGCTCCCTCTGCTTGTGTCTTCTCAGGCACATGCTCGCTCTCTCCATTAAATAAATAATGTCTTAAAAAACAAACCTCAATGTTTCTTTTTCTACTCAATTGGGAATTTTTCCTGCATAATTGTTAAAACTGCCTATGGGTGCTCTTTGTGCAAGCGTTATTTCTTCATTAGACAATAAGCTCCAGAAGTCAAGTATCATATTTTATGTTTATTTAAGTCTTGTTCAGTACCTTGCTCAAGGTAGACGATCAATACTCTTAAGTGATGAACAACTAGAGAGATGAACAGATGTAGCTTTCTGCTACCACCTGTGTAGTTAATGAAATGTTAATATTGTTATATTCGTTGAGGTGAGTAGTAAACTAGTGGTTCTTACTAAAGTCTCATCAGTGCTATTGTTCTTTAATTTTAGGAAATAATATACAGAATTATCTCAAGTTAAACATATATTTGGAACTTAATATGCATATTCCCATGGCAAACATTGTTGGTAGGGTAAATAGAATTTAAAAATTAGATTCCAAACTTATACCTCATAATGGAACGCAAGTGCTATAATTTGCAATTAAAAATAATGGAAGTCTATATTGCCATAATGCTGATAATTACACAGAGCAGAAAATACTCATTTATTAGAAACAAAAGCATTATCTACTCTGTTCCAGGCTAGTGCGAGATGCTACCTTTATGAGCTGCTTTCGTTGTGTTTCTTTCCTAATATTTTTTTATTGTGGTAAAATATACATAACAAGCAATCTGCTTTCATACTGTGAAAATATGGTCTCTAAAGTAGAATATTATATTTTTTAAAAATCAGACTTTTATGGGGAAAGATAATAGAGATGAGTTTTCATTTTTATTTAATTTCACTGAAAGTATCCAAATAACAGTGTCTTAGACAACATTAAGTTTTTCTATTTTTCGTAATAGGTATTCACAGTTAGTGTAGGGATGGGATGGTTCACAGGGCCACGGACCCATACGCTTCCATCTGTGCTCTACCATCCTAGGGAGGGGACTACCACCTCATGGTCCAAGAAGGTTGCCTGAGTGGCAGCAATCCAGTCTGGTTTCTATCGCACAGGAAGCAGGGATGGTTGAGAAAGGTTATGCACATTCGCTTCAAAGACATACTTCGGAAGTTATTCCTCCACCTCTATATATTTATGTGTGTACTAGGTATAGTTATGTGACTATGAACTTCAGTCTGTGAATTTAAAAAGTCTGTGAACTAAGTTCATAGTCACATGGATCTGGTTAGCTGAGGAGAAATGTTGTCCTTATTCAAAATGGCCGCTTGTCCAGCTATTGTATTGTACTGTGGAAGAGAAGGGAAATCCCTCATAGAAAGGTCCTTAGTGGTCCCTGTCACAACAGGCAAACTTCAGAAGTAAATTTTAAAAATTCATTTTGGTGGTATTATTAAAGGATAAATTTTGAGGAAGTCTTTGCCATTTTTATAGTACCTCATAAATTAATATTCCATATTTGTAGTTTATTACAAACTATTTCTTTAAATGTAAATCTTGAAAGAAATGGTCTGAAAAAATTCACAGGACAAAAATATGGCCTATGACATAAATAGTAAAAATAGAAATGATGTAATGTTCCTGCTTAGCTAATGTAGAAGAATTTCATTAGGTAATGCAGTGTTGATGAGTTAATAGCTTTGTCTAACTCTCCTGAATACATAATGTGCCTGAACTACTTGTACATTGTGAAATCCTCAGATAGGCCTTTTTATAAGTTATTCATTTTCTTTTATGCAGTAAGAATCTTCAGTGCAGGGTGCAGATTTCTTTTTGGTAACATTATGTACCGTGGCAAAAATGATGGTGGCATATAAATTTTGCTGCATAGTGATAATCAACTAGTCACATTTATAATACTACAGCAAGTGATGGAAATATTTCAAAGTTGCCGGTCAGATTTGATATAGAAAAAGAATAGTCACCCCCAATTTTTCTGTTTTGTAACTTCTGATCATTTTATATGTGTATTGTGTTTGGAACTAATCAAAAACTCTATATATGCGAGCACATATATACACATATATGTGACATATACATATAGATATTACATATCTATATAAATGTGTGTATATATGTACATATGTATATCCATGTCCAATGTTGTACTCAAAAGCACCTGAGTACACACATGCACTGATACAGGATTTCTTATAAATCAGTTGTTTTTTAAAAGGGAATATTCTAGACATATACACTTGCTCCCTTTGGAGGATAAGTGTGCTACTTTCTGTTTTTTTGTTTGTTTGTTTGTTTGTTTTGCTACTTTCTGTTTAAACACAGTAGGATTTGGTAATAAATTTGAACCTTTTAACAAACTTTAAGGTGTAATCTTAAAAAAATTTCTATAAAAAGTATGCTATTCTTTTTAGTGACATTATTTCAATCTATCTTTTTTTTTCTTGTAGAACGAGGGTTTAGGTTGAATAGCAAGAACCATGATCTTAGGGGCGCCTGGGTGGCTCAGTTGGTTAAGCGACTGCCTTCGGCTCAGGTCATGATCCTGGAGATCCGGGATCGAGCCCCACATCGGGCTCCCTGCTCAGCGGGAAGCCTGCTTCTCCCTCTCTCACTCCCCCTGCTTGTGTTCCCTCTCTGGCTGTGTTTCTCTCTGTCAAAGAAATAAATAAAATCTTTAAAAAAAAAAGAAAAGAAAAGAAAAGAATAATTCTTTTTTCCTCTTTGTAAGCATCAAAATCTGTTTAGTTTTTGATCCAAGGTATATTACTTTCTATAACCTTGACTAAAAGTTTTAAACAAAAATCAGAAAGACCATTTGAAAAAAAAAATTAAATGCAAAAAAATTAGTTTCCGAGTTTTTAAAGGATTACCATAGTTTTAGGGTAAGGGTATTTACTGTTCCACTTTCTGATTAAAATGAAAAATGACTTTCATTTTATAAATATGAGAGATTCTTATTCTCATTTAAAATATCACCGAAAAGCATGACGACAACAAACTGCCACCTTCCTAGGCTATTCAGAACCAGAGGAGAAGCATCCTGGGTGTCTTTCCAGATCTCTGTTAGACCATTAAATTTTCATCCATATTTAACAAATGTCATTATTCAGTTTCATGGGGTCACTGTGTCAAAATGTCTGTGTTAGAACTTTAATTTATTTTCAGAGGTTCCTCTAAGTGGGCAGGAAGCGTGGCATGTTGGATTGATTTACTCCCTTCAATCCATCTACTGGGTTGCTTTGCAGCTCAAAACTTATTCCAGGATGTATACTTGAAACATTAGAATTTATCGGCACCGCCGCCGAATCCGACACCAGCAACGTCTTGCTCTCTTCTGCGTTCCTTCCTCTGGCAGGTTTTCTTTGAAAAGGTGGGTTCTTCCGTTATGTCTCCAGGTAGCAGGAACAGCCCTGCCTATGTGGTATCCCTTACCAGATGGCCCTCTTAATAAATGCCTTGCTTTTGCCCACCCTCACTTTCTTGATCCAAATGTGAAATGCCAGCAAATAAATAAGAGCATTGTACTCTGATGAGTTCTCTTGAGATGAAGAGAAGCCCTGAGGAGAAGAAGCTAGAAACAGCTTTTCTGTTTACTGGACTGCTCCTAATTACTGGCTAGTAGGTAGAAGAAACTGTTTAGATAATATAGAATTTAAAGGCAAAGGGAGAGAGGGAGGGAGAGAGGGAGGGAGACGGCCAGAGAGAGTCAGAGAAAGAGGGAGTGTGCATATTATTTCAAATGCCTTTACTAACAGGAAAATACTCATGGATTGTTGGAATCCGTTTGAAATAGTGTGCATGATCTTTGTGAGAGGACCTCACACTTTGGTCTCAGGTAGGAAATGGCTGTGTGCAGAGCTCACCGTCAGATGAAAAGTGCAACAGAAATGAGTGGGTAATGAGAGCAGAGCCGCCAGTTCTTTAATTGAATTAAAAGCTGGGTGACATCAATGCAGACACCTGTCCAATTACAGACAGGCTAAGGTGTTTACCATTGCTGTACAAGCGATTTGAAAATGACAGAAATCTTTCCGCCCACAGATTAACATAATGAAGGAGAACAGATTACAGTGGATGCTGCCCAAACACCTAGGTTGGCAGCTGGGGGTGAGCTGGGGGAGGGAGGAGGAGTCTGCTCAAGTATGTAAATAGGAATGGGCTTTTTTTCTTCTCTGAAATGTGTGTGGCTTTCAAAAGGATGACATTTTACTTTGTGTCTCAGGCTTGGTCTCCGGGCAGAGCATTTATACTTGTCTGCGTTTAGTCACAAGAGTTAATCATAAAATTTCAACGTCACAGCTGGCTCTTCTGTTGTCTTCCTGCCTCTCGGCACTCAGTTCTATTAGAGGCACAAAAGCTCGCACAGCTGGTGTCAGCTCCACAATGATTTTCTCTTAGGTAGTGGGGCTGCCGCCAATTGCTAATATTTCTCTTTGGCTCCTTTGAAACTTGAAGCTAGAGCAAAGGAAAGAACATGTCGGAAATCATCGTCACTGGTCAAAAGAAACAATGACTGTCACTTTGTGGACTCCCTGGAAAGGGTAGAATGGGGATAGGGAGGTCTCTTCTAGTGGGGGACACAGTGGAGTGGCACTAAGCAGTTGGAAAAGTCTTCATTTTTGAGTCGGGCATCAGGTACTGGCTTTGGTAAACCATTTAAGAGCTGCTGGAAAACAGGACCAATCAAGAAGGAAAAGGACATGTTCTTTGCACTCAAGGAGTTTCCCTAAATCATTTTGAGGAACTTTTACATTTCAGGGTTCTCCAGGGCAAGGTTCTCTTGCCCTCTGCTAGGTGGAAATCCTCAGAGCACAGGTTTTGGGGTTATATACATCCTACTGCGATGTGCCTTATTCCTGGAAATGAAGTCCTTGTTCCTATTCTTTCAGATTGGGCTTTCTGCATGCACCAAGGCCCACAGCACTGCAATTCAAAGGGAGTATACTTACTTTACTTCAAACTCCCTTGGTGTGGCATGTCAGGATTTCTCAATGTTAAGCATTAATGCAAAATGCATTATCGCTTAGCAGTGAGAGTTGTGGTCCTGCTGGTGCCGATGATTTTCATCTGACTACCAACCATCTTGGGTTTCTTGGGATACTAACACTTTTAAGACATCAATAGTGCTTACTTTATGCTTATTGAATGTTTTTTCAGCTCATCCCCTTCCATTATCAAAAGGGACTAGCAGTTTTCCTGACATGGTTGGGACCATTTTCTGATTTCACAGAGATTTGTGGCTGAAAGGGAATTTGAGAGGTCATCTGGCTGGCCTAGAGGTAGGGATGGTCTTAAATTCAAAGGAAAAAAAGGCTCCTCTGTGATGTCTCAAAGAAGGAGACCCATATCCCAGCCAAACATTTTTCACTGTTGGGATATACTTCTTTATTTTAAATACTCCAGGTGTTATAAAGGGAGATTACCTCACTTTCTCTTATTGGGTTTTTTTTTTTAAGATTTTAATTATTTATTTAATAGAGAGAGACAAAACAAAAGAGGGAACACAAGCAAGGGGGAGTGGGAGAGGGAGAAGCAGGCTTCCCACCAAGCAGGGAGCCCGATGTGGGACTCGATCCTGGGTCTCCAGGATCATGACCTGAGCTGAAGGCAGTTGCTTAACCAACTGAGCCACCCAGGCGCCCCTTTACTGGGTTTTCTACAGACACAGGATATATACAGTATTTTTCTGCCTAGGACTCCTTTGAAATATGTCCGATTATATATTTTTCAGTATTATTTTTAGTATAATACTGAAACATTCTTTCAGTGATTATCCTTTTTTCTCTTTGTCTTTAATTAAATCCAGATCTCCTATCACATTGGACTAGGAAGTCCCAATCTTACAAAAGTCCTTGTCCACTTGTCATATATGCAAGCTTTCTGCTTCATATATTAATGTATGTATTACTGTTACCATTAGGAACCTCTGAGATCTAATATTTTCTCAGATTAGAAACCCTGTGAAGATCAGATGTATTCTATAGCACCTTTCCCAGAAGCATAAACAAAAAGAAATGGGGAAATGGGAATACTTTCTGATATTGATATGTTGTAATAGTAGTACTCCCTTTTTCTCTTTCCTTTTTTTTTTTTTTTTTTTCTGGAGAGTGTGTAATTTAAGTAAGACTCTGACACTTCAAATGAGGCCATTAGGCCAGTTACTCAATGATCTCTCTCTATATATATATCCAAGAAAGGCTATCTGAATTAATATTGGAGAGAATATACTTACTCTCTTTCTTTGATAACAGCAGAACTTCTTATAACCATCAACTTTAATCCACCTTCATAAACTCTCCATACTGAGAAACAAGATGTAAACCACATGTCCCGGTCAAAAAGATGACTTTGTTCTGAATTGGAGAATATGACTTGGTTAACTAGCCCCTCCCACCTCACTGTAACCTGATAAGAGGAGAGAAAAGGCTGAATCTTGGGCATTTGGGAGGCTCAGTCGGTTAAGTGTCTGCCTCCTGCTCAGGTCTTGATCCCAGGGGCTTGGGATGGAACCCCCACAGGGCTCCCTGCTCAGCAAGGAATCTGTTTCTCCCTCAGCCCCTACCCTCAGCTAGTGCTGCCTAATACCATATATTTTCAAGTGATAAAATGGCTAGACCATTTCTCACAAGGTTACCTTAGTTTTGAGTCTGGACTTTTGGGATTATGGTGAAGCATTAAGAAATGGGAAAATGAAGCTTATGAAATAGTTGGGGCTGTCAGGTCTGGATCAGAGCATATTGAGAATAAAGTGCTAGTGGATTACCCAGATCGGATATATGACCTGCAGGTAGAGATGCAAAACCAGAGCTGGGGAGAGATGTGAAGTCTGTAGATACAAATGAGAGATGGGACTTGAAGAGCTCACAAAGGTAAGTGTTTAGAAGGAGAAAGAGTCTGAAGATACTACCTTGTAAAACAAGAGCTATTTAGAGACCTCTGAATGGAAGATAGCCAGTCAGGTCAAGGAAAGAAAGGAGCTCTCAGGAGCTAAGGAAAACAACTCAAGAAATTCAATGGCACAGAGAGAGCTGAGGGAGTCAAAATCCAGTAAGTAGATGGAAGGTAAGGATTTGAGAGTTACTTGATTTGATATTTAGAGATTATTAGTGATCTTTACAAGATAGACATCAGGATTTAGTGGCACAGTGTGGGCAGGAAACTGGGTTGCAGTAGTAACAGCTTGGACTGACATAGCCTCTCCTAGATCCTTCTTGCACAGCTCTATTTGAGCACTTTATACTCCTAAACTCATTTAATCTTGATAGTAACACTATGAGCTAAGCACTCCATTGTCCCCAACTCATAGATGAGAACTGAGACCTCTCCTTCAAGTTAGGTATTGTTTTACCTATTGACAGTTAAGGAAACTGAGGCACAGAGATCCAAACAACTTGCCCAAACCCATACAACAAATCAGTAGCAGAATTGGTGTTTGGACCCAGGCAATCGGGCCTTGGTGTCTATTCTCTTGACCACTTCATCACTGGGTGATGAGATGCATAGGTGGCAATGCGCACTTTCTTTAAAGACATCTAGTGGAAGGAGAAAGAACTTCTTAAATCGAACTTGGAATACAGGTCATGGTCAGGGAAGTTCAAGAAGCAACAGTCACCACGGCAGGAATGAGAAGAGCAAAAGGTTAGTACATGAGGTGGATTCGAGATTACAGGGAGCTGAATTTGGCATGAGGGAGTCACATGTGTGTGTGTGTATTAGGTCACTGGATCAATGTCTTCTTTGGCCATGAGTTAAGCTGATGGTGCAAAGTGCAGCAGAAAGGGCTCAGGGGCCCAGGGCAATGGTTGGGAAGCTGTTAGAATGAAGCTCGCAGCAGTCACTGGGGACTGACATGTACGAAGTGCCCAAGTAGACAATGGCTCTAGTCTTTGCTTCGACATGCTCTTTGCTCATTTGGTTTTCAAAAAATTTCTATTAGGGAGAGGAAATAGGAAAACATAGAGGTTAAATTTTGTGTTTGAACGATGCAAGCTGTTACTAGTATTGACACATCTAAGCAATAATACATTCTCTAGACTAGTTTACCAAATAAAGGGATACCATGACTGGGGCCATCTTTTTTTTATAAGAGTGTTAATAGTCTAAGTGGTTAGGATTAAAGTTAACTCTGAAAAATGTCCACAGTAAGAAGCAATGGGGAGCAGGGGCGCCTGGGTGGCTCAGTTGGTTAAGCGACTGCTTTCGGCTCAGGTCATGATCCTGGAGACCCAGGATCGAGCCCCACATTGGGCTTCCTGCTCGGCGGGAGGCCTGCTTCTCCCTCTCTCAGTCCCTCTGCTTGTGTTCCCTCTCTCGCTGTGTTTCTCTATGTCAAATAAATAAATAAAATCTTTAAAAAAAAAAAAGAAGCAATGGGGAGCAGATACACAAATTATATTTTTGATACTTCTTCAATTTTGGGGATTAAGTAAATAAAGAGCTTCTGCCTTGATTATGAATAGCAGTAAACAAAATGTGCTTTCATTTCTACAGGTACTTTTAATTGCTGAACAAATCTTATATATTCACCACCAAGCCAGGTTAATTCAACACTCCCATGTGTACCACTTCTGTTTAAGACAGGTGTCTTAATTAAATAAACTAATAATTTTGCAAGGAGAAGCACAAAAGCATAATTATCTAATTTGCTAATTGTTCAACAATGTTGATTTGCATATTTGTTAGTTATAACATGAACAAATAGTTTGTATATGTGTATCCTACCATTAAAGTAATGAAGCCACTCTTGGGATTAGCATTTCCTAAAGTGTGTTAATAGATGTTATGTAAAAGGGATTCTCATTGAATAAGGCTGAAAAATGCTAGGTTAGAGAAAATTGAATAGTTTTATTCTGCAGGAGGTCTAGAATCCTAGAATGGGATAATATGCATCTTAACTATCAGGTACACGGTGCTCTGCTTCACGAACTATGTATGGAAACTCATTTTTACGGGGGAACGTCTCAGGGCACTAATGTTCTGAGAAGCACATTTGGGAAAATGCTGTTTCAAGTTGTTTTAACAATAAGTTGGTCTCAATTTTTTTCGCTAGTCACTCGGTTCTGTAATCAGCACACAGGCAGAAAAATGAATTAAAGAGGCATTTTTTTTGTTGTTTCGGTGTCTCTACATCTCTCTCTCTCTCTCTCATACACACACACACACACACACACACACACACACACAGTGCTCTTTATAAGCTGCTTATAGTAAACATGCAAACCTCCTTTTTCCTCCTTTTATTATAGGCATATTGACAGGCTTGCTACCCTTCAAAAACTATGCAGTAACCCTAACTGCTTGCACTTTGGCTGGCTGTACCGAGAGCTCACAGGCATTGAACATCTCTACTCCACAAGAAGGTAAAGTAATTTCAAAGGTCTTGACTTCCACATTTCAGTTATGAATAATAAAATAGGAGAAGAGCTAAATGCTGCAAGGCCATTTGCTGGAAAACCCCAACCTAATTTGATGACAAAGTGCATTGCCAGGCCATAATTGCTCCATTTTTTGGGGGGGTGCGAAAATGAATCAAACTCCATACCCTTTAATGACATGCATCTTTAATAGCTGTAATGCAGATTAATGGGCTTTTTAATTGCTGTTACATTGTTCATGCAAGAGCCTTGTCATTAATATGAAGCATCTGAAAGATTAATGAAAGCTTCCTCATTTTACTATGGCTCAGAAGTAAATCTAGAGACAGTCTGACTAAAAAGAATTGATTGTACGGCACAGTATGAAATTGAGAATCAAACGGTTGATTTCCATGGTCTCTTTGAACTGCTAAACACCAGCACGGGCAACAATTATTTCAGTATGATGGAGCCTCCAAATGCTGGTTGAGGCATTATTAATCACTGCTCGGTTCCTTCTGACTGAAGTCTCACTTTTGTTGTACTTGGAACTTACAAACTGTTGGCATAAATTAATGTTTCAGCAAGCATACGTTAAGAAGGCAGTGAGAAAGAGAAAATATTTTACCACTGCAAAGTGAAAGCTTTGAACATCAGAACATATCACTTCAAGAAATAACAGACCTCCAAACATTTGAAGCATTGTTACTTCATATTTCTTTCTCCTGGATGAGAGAAATTACACATTGCTTCTACTGTCTAGTTGTCAAATTATTTAGGAGATTGAAAAGGCTGATCCTTGGGGGAAGAGTCAGCCAGTCTCTCTCCCTCAGTATCCGTCTGTCCTCTTTCCTGACTCCCTCTTTTCCCCTTCCCTCCTGCAAGTCCTTTAGCAAGTACCCCTCACGCAGAAGACATGAAAGAGAAAGACAGTGGCCCATGTGATGAAACAGGACAGGGGGTTCTGTGAAATCCTTCATGTGACCTTGCCCCAGCAAGAGCCTCCTCTCCTGAACTACACCATGAGTGACCTGTCATCCATGTTTTCTCAGCGTTCCTTTAGTCAAGCCTTTGGAGAAAAACACTGTTTCTCTTACTGTGGCATGCCTTCTGCGAGGCCATGTAATCCATGTGATGGTCCTCTCCTTTAAAAATGCTTCCACCATCCTCAGTATGGGAGAAGCATCCTTATTCTCTCAATACCCTCTACCCCCTCTGTCCAGGTTTTGCCTGGAACCCTTCAAACCTACTTCACAGCTATATCCCAGAAGGATTCCTAATGGCCCAAGTTCACCATTCCCTCTTCATTATTTAAGGAATTCCCAACTTCTAGCTTTTTCTTAAAGTTACAGCCAAAGTATCAAACCATAGATGTATTTAGGGACAATATTCTAAAACTTTTAGTTCCTGTGATTCCTATTTATTTACCATTACAGAAAATGAACAGAACCCTATTTGGAAACAAAACAAAACAAAACAAAACAAAACAAAACAAAACTTACACACAATGTTGTTTTCATATATAATTAACTCAGTTGATTCTGTACTTGCTGGTTTTTTCTATAGAAACACATAGGCTTTTCAGTATCTATTATGAACCACCCACCCCAGTGCTGCCCACCTTAGATGGAAAGCTCCTCAAGGGTAGGGACTCCATCTGTTCAATTTGCTTTAACAGGCACAGCCCCAAGTAGAGATGTTGTCTTAATAATACTCTTGATGAAGTAATGCAAGCATCAGTCAAGTGAACTAGTGTAATACTCCCCATCCATCATTAATGCAAATTCTCATAAATTCAGGACAGTTATTTAGTGCTGTTCCTAAAGCAATTACTGACAAGCTGCCCACGAATCAGAAATATTTCTATGCATGGAATCTCAGGTTTATTTCATGATTTATTGGTTTAGCTCTGAAAAGTTTAAATTAACAAAGTAAACTAAAATTAGACTCTATAAATCTTTTTTTTTTTTTCCCACAGCCCCACAGGAAGTTCAGCCACCAGTAGCCAGATCTCTTCCCAATTCTTTGTTACTGTCCTGGAATCCACCCAAAAAAGCAAATGGTATTATAACTCAGTACTCTTTATATATGGATGGGATACTAATCTATTCTGGCAGTGGAGAGAACTACACAGCCACAGGTATGACTCCTGTAGCTATCGGGAAATAGTTCTAGTCTATGTGAGACCATGTATATTTCAGATATCTGTAGTCTGTAATTGTCTGAAAATTTGGTCTTTAAAATCGGGGTACTTATTCTGTCTTCTGTTATTTGGTCCCCTTGCCTGGTCCCTAGTTACACTCACCACGCCTGGTTGAGTCAATATCATATAAAAAAAAAATTTACTGCCGCATGAGTTAACTACTTTAACATCTTCATAAATGCAGGGTAATATTAAGACTCAGATGCCTGACTCAGTGTCATATGAATTTTAGGCCATTTGAGAAGGAAAAGTATATATGCTGAAACCATATTATAATGTGTGACAATCCTTGGGTAAAATGAGATAAATTGCTGAAAACCTGGTAAAAGGCAAGAAGCTTATATTATGTCTTGTTCCCTGGTATCTGAATCATGCTTATATTTGTGTAGTAATTTTAGTGGTTATATATTGTATAGTATTTTATATACTATGTGTGGCTATCCAGTAAGACATCAGGAGTCAAATATTGACTAATGAAAAACCAAGGCCTAGAGATATGATGTTCTTCATGAAAGGCCACAACCAGGAAGAGGCAGAGGCAGAATTCATTATTTATGGATTCAGTCCTCCACATTAATGCCAGGTGCTAAGGTTGTAATAGGGAATGAGCAGGGTGCTGGCCCTCCTCTGCTGGTGCTCGCAGCCTCGGGGGGACGCAGATACAGATACAGGGATGAGGCATCTGTGGACGAGACTATAGCATTTACCGAGTGGCATCCTCAGGGTTTACATTTTTTTGTGTCCTCTCTTGACTGAAAACCTTCAAGGGACAAGAGCTATTACTTTAAAAAAAGAAAACAAAAGAAAAAGCTGTTACTTTAATATTTTGTTCCTTGAGGTTGGGTAGAATTCTATAATGCATGTTCTAGGAGGTAAGTGCTATTATTACACCTAGGTTTAAAATGAGTAAAACTGAGGCAGGGAAAGATTGAGCAATGTCTTTGAAGTCACATAGCGCATGAGTGGGATTTTGATACCAATCCAAGCATTCTGACTGTGATGAAGATTATGTGGTCTTAAAACAAGTTACTTCACTTCTGAGACTTAATTTTTGAATCTGTAAAATGGCAACAACTACAATTTTCAAGATTTTAAAGAGAACTAGAATTATAAATAAAACACCTAATATGTCCTTAGCACTTAGTAAAGAGAATACTCTTGATTGCTGTAGAATGTAGAGTTTGTGTTTTAAACTTTAAAAATAGATTAATCTTCCTTAACAATGTCTGAAGGCATTATTTTAATTAAATGTACTAGGCCATAGAAATTACTTTGAAATAAATGAAAACATTTCATGTTTCATGGAATGAACTATGCCCACAAATTGATAGTTAATAAAGAACACTTCTGTAGGACCAAAAAATATCCTCATGCATAATAGGAAAACATATCTTTTAGGCCCAGTGCAGACATTTCCTCTGAGAAGCCTTCTCTGATGTCCCAAGTCTGAGTTGATCTGATGCAGATATGCTCCTTGGAAACCTGTGTGTCCCCTCTTTTTCCTTTTCTTTTCTTTCTTTTCTTTTTCTTTCTTTCTTCTTCTTCTTCTTTTTTTTTTTTTTTTTTTTTTTTTTTTTTTTTTTTTTTTTTTTTTTTTTTTTTTTTTTTTTTTTTTTTTTTTTTTTTTTTTTTGGTGTGTGTGTGTGTGCTGTCTTTGAATAAGGGTACTTATTTATTTGTCAGTTTGCCCTTCTGAACCCCAGCATTCATAAAGACATGACCGTACGTGTCTGATTCATTACTGTATCTCCAGGACTTACCACATAGTGGGTTTAGAGTGTTGAATAAATGAATGAATGAAGTTGGATGATTTCTGGGAAGAGAAAAAGAAGCTAGCAAAGGGGAATCTGTGGAGGGTAGGGGTAGGGTGGGAAAGAAACAGTG
>PITA01032839.1:0-13491 GCA_004023965.1 Spilogale gracilis
TTGGCAGCATATTCTTTCATATAGTCCCCTGGTACCTGACTATTGTCCTTTCAAAATAGATTTAATTTGGAGAGTCAAATTCATCTGAAGTCAAGACTGAGTAGATGATCACATTGTATGAGGTCATTTTTATTATTTCAACTAAGAAAACAAGTAAGAAAGACAAGACAACTTTTCATTCATCCTTGATTTCCTCTAGCATAATATCAGTGTATATTTTTTGATATAAAATTATTTGTTAAAATATAACACATTTACTTATCTTCAGCTGTCTATACTTAGGATTAACTTGTTGATTGGATTTTCTGTTAGAGAAAACCCTGAAAGAATAGAATACAGGACAGGTGAGTTTTGATTGCGGGGTTAGGATGCAGAAAGATTAAACCTCAGTGGACTAGTTCAGGAAGGATGAAGCAGACATTGGGGTGGAGGGAGGTTGGAGGTGGAGAGGATGAGACCAATGAACACTTGCAGAATCGTATTACAGCCAGAAATGGGGCTGGAGGGAAGAGAATAGAAGGTCTAGGGAAACCTGCCTTCACAGTCTTAAGAGAGAAAAGCACTCTGGGAGTAAAAGATAATAAAATGTTACATGAAATTATACTTCCAGGAACTACTTAGCGCCTTGGAAGAGGTCATGGTGACCTCATTTTCCTCAGGGAGAGCTGAATATTTTTCTCAGGGAGAGCTTAGTATTTTTCTCACTTGATTCACCATGTAATTAACTCCAGCTAAAATATAAATCCCTCTGTTTTTGGAGAGCCTTAATAATCTCCTTACCTCAAATGTAGTTGTGACTGCTGAAGAGATGTTCTACCTTTAACCTCATCCATCATCAATAACCAGTAAAAAGAAAGTAATTAATAAATGTCTGAATATGTTTTAATTTATTCGGGCTGCTCAGCTTCATGAAGGAGAGACATGCAGCCTTCTCTTTTCAGTTAAATATTTACTGAGGGCAAATAATACATATTTAATCATGGAATTCTAAAAACTTACATATAGAAACATGTACATTTTACCTTAAGAAGGGGATAATTTTCAGAAATGGAACTTCAATAACGTAGCTACGCTCATCTGTGCATCTATAAAAAGCAGCTCCAATTTTAGTGAGCAACCTAGAATATGTTACAAAATGTTGGCTTATGATTAATTCAAAATTCTCTGTCATTAAATCATGCAATGATGCTTTGTGAGCATACATAAGCTTAATTGGGAGTAATGAAACTAGGGAGATGGAGATCCAGAGTGCTGTAAATAAAATAACAGTTAGGAGCCCCTGCAGTATAAATTTAGATCACTGGGTAACCTTGCAAAGTTCCTAAGGTTTGTTCTGAATTGAAAGTCTCTCTCTCTTTTGTGTGCAGACAACAGAAAGATTAAGTCTCTCTCTTGGAAGGTTTGAAGAATTTCAGGCCTGTGAGATCTCTCTGTTGTTACTAGGTAGAGGATGTCAGCTGACCCAGCAGTCAGTGGGCTTGGTTTTCAGGAGGGGGGTGAGCAGAGGACCCTTGAGAGTGAGACATTATATCATAACAAAAAAAGTTCTATAGGTCCACAGAAAATTTATTTGACTTCCATAATTTCAGTTTCCTCATCTGTAAAATGGGCAGAGTTTTCTGAGGATGAAATGAAAAAGTTCACGGAGTGCCTTGATATAATGCCTGGCATATAGGAGGCACTCAAAAAGCACCGTTGGTTTTCCCAGGCGCCCAGCACTGAGCGTCCTGCACACTGTGAGAACAAGAGGTAATTGTTGACATGACTGAAGTGCACCCCTTGAAATGAGTTCCCTAAGGGAGTGCCCTATATTTTCAGACACTAAAAGAACAAGTGAACTCAAATTAAATTTAAGACACAAGCTAATGGCAACAGAGAGACTGGAAAAAAAATCACAAGGTCAATAATGATGGCAGGTTAATGCCTTGGTTTCTGATGATGGTGTATCGAAACCGAGGGACAGAAGCGGAATGCCACATTCTTCCATTTCTCCTTCTCGTGACCACAGCTGTCTACCCTCTCTACCCAGGTGGGTCTTCAGACTCCCGAATATGGTGTTTGGGCAGGGAAGCCCTCAAGATCATTGAGGTCTGGCACTTGTGATAAAACCTGTTTGCTAGTCTAGCAGAGGAGAGCAGCCCACCGCCTGACGGACCCTATGCATTGGATCACAAAAGGAGATACTATTCTTTTTTTTTCTCCTTTGTGAATCCCTCCTAGAGAAAGAGGAAAAGGACTGTTTCTTTTTCTTTGTAAAGTGACATTTTGGTCTGTAGGTGATCCCTTACCCCTGATATTTGACATTTGGCTACGACTTCAGAGTTTATATAATGTTTTAAAGTGCACTTAATCCTGATAATAACCATGGGTGAGAAGGGGGTTACATATTATTACCTTTGTCATACAGAGAAGAAAACCAAGCCTCTTAGAAGTTAATGAACTTATTTAAGATGACAGAATCAGTCAATGGCATAGCTGAAAGTTGAAATTAGGATGCTTAACTTCAAAATATAGCAGTTATTTGGAGACAAATTCTACCATTATTATGTAATATCAGAGAGAGGACTATAGTCAGTGATGACACCTGATTGCTTCATAGAGGAGATGTCAATTTTCAAAGAGAGGATAAAATTTGGAATGGACAAGATACAGCATGACCAAGTTTCAGGTAAGGTACCATGAACAATGGTAAGAAAGTTCAATTTAATGGGCGTAGTAAACAGTGGTGGGGGCTATCAGTCACAGGGTGAAGAACTTCATGACTAGTATGGGAGTTCATACAGGTGTTCTAGGAATATTAGTTGGTGATCCTTTGAACTCATCAAAGTTGGATGCAAGGCTAAGCATTTTCTAAGCATTTTGCATTACTTTTTTGATTACTGGTTAATAATGTATGATTTCATCTAAACCCTTTTGGAATTTGGATTTTGAATCTATGTTTTTAGGTTGTCAAACATGGTTGCCAATGAAATTTCCTTGCCTTGATCCTAAAATGATACTTCTAAGATTCAGGGTGGGGAGGAAAAATCTTTTTTTCTTGAGTGGGTAAACATATCTCTCCATTATCTCCTACTCCCCTAGTGACTTTTTGTACTGCTATGTTTTGAGACCATTTATCTTTCCTGGAAAATATAATACTCAATGCAAATTTAATATACAAAAACTAATGTTTTATATATGCAAATCCCGACAAGTTAAATTTTATAAGGTGAGAAAAGATCTCTTTTAGAGACTAAAAAGACCCCAGGCCCATGAAATAACTAAAAATTAGGCTTAAACAAGAAATGTGTGAGATTTTTGTGAAGAACATTTGTAAATCTTAATGAGAGACACAAAATATGACTTGAACAAATGAAAATACCTTGTTTTTGGAAAGACACATCATAAATATATCAATTTCCCTTAGGTTAATATATACATATACTATAATCATGATCAGAATGACTTCAGGATTTTTTTTTTTTAGGAATTAGGTAAGTTGATGCTAAGTTCGTATGGAAAAACTAGGGAGCAGTAATCATCAGGAAATACTATGAAATAGAAGAGTGATGAGGTGGGCCTAGTTCTAGCAGATCGTATACTATGTAAAGATAGAAATTAAAATAGATAGACAAATTAATGGACCACAAAACAGTCCAGAAATAGACCCAAATGCATGTTTAATATGAGATAAAATTGGCAGTATTTATCAATGGGAAAAAGAAAAGTTCAGCAAATTAATATTTTTAATAAAAAATAGAAAAAAGTAAAGAGAAAGAAATCAGAGAAGTGCTAAAGGATAGAATATATACAGAAACATATGTATCTATATATCTACATCTATCATCTATCTCTCTATCTAGCTATCATCTATTGATCGATTATCTATCATCTGTATCTAATTTACAGAGAGGTGAAGGCTTTGCTAGGTATGACACAAAATCCTGAAACCATAGAAACTGTGTGTTTAAAGATGGCTTCTGTGGCATCATGGGAATTTTACTAATCCAGCTCATTTTAAAGGGATCCTCATATGCACACTGTAGATTTTGATCCTATATTTTAGGCAGATGTGTTGGGAGTAAGGATAGAGGAAAAGATTCCAGATTTCAGTTCCTTTGCTGTTTAGTCCAAATGCATTAATTTTATACAATATGTAAATTTCTTCTATTTCTGAATGAACAGATGTTATTTTACTACTTTCTGGTTCTACCTTACAGGTGTATGGTCCAGAGTTTTCTTGTTTTCAAATTTATTGAATGTAAAGGAAGTTTTCTAAAGATGAGAGAACATGAAAAGCACTTCACTGAATGGCTGGAGAGGGAAAGAAATCCAAACAGATTCTGACTTTGTGAAGCCAAAGTTACAGAGTCATTTTGCACGGTAGCCTTCCCCTTCTCTACAACAGGCCCTAACAGCCGTAGGAAGTGGGAGACCCATTGCTTGAATTAGGACCTCTGTGCTGATGCACTTGAAGGGCTTAAAGTACTCTATGCCCTCTCGAAAACTCTATGGCCATAGAGTTGTGCTATTGAGTATAAAATTTTTCTGTTGGAAAATAAGAAGGAAGATTATTGAACTGTATAGGGAAGGGGAAAATAACTAAGTACCTTAGTTATGTCTAAGGGTATGAATGGGGTATAATATGGGATGAATTACTCAAAAGTCTTAGATTGCAATAATTTTGGCATTACATATTAAGCATTGTGGGTTTCATACATATTGAGATTAAAGGATACCAAGAAAAGGTCCTTCCCCCCAAAATTTCCACAACTACTCCATAAAATTCTCACAGCCTGCACTTTGCAGAAAGTCGGGGCTTCCCAATTAAGAGATGTGAAGATACCAATGAACTTTGCAGCCTGGATAGTAGCTCTCCGAACCAGCTGACACAACCATCTGCTTCACTGCTGTGACCTGGTTGGAAATGCCAGGGCATGTCACGCAGGAGAAATCCTGCCCTTTCATCTACCCTATTGACAAGTTTCTGTATGCATTGTCCATCCTAGTTTCAAAGAAATGAATAGAAGCTTCTCCCACACAAAAAATGTAGGGGCCCCATTAAAACATTCAAGTCACCTGCTAAATTTATGTAAGACATTTAAGTCTTAGCATTCTTTAAGATATTAGAGCAAATTTAGAAGCGACTTGATATAGGAGCAAGTGGACCTAGATTTATACTGAAAAGTCCCGAATTTAAATCTCAGCTTTTCATGTCATGGCTGCTATGATTTGAGACATAAAAGTTATGTAACTTTTTCAAGGACCATTTTCTTCATCTGTAAAAGTAGAGAATGATATTTATCTCAGAGCCTTGTTCTAAGGATGGGATGACATTTGTGTAACTGTGCCTGAAATGGGAATATATATCTCTCCCACTTATTCTCCTAATATCCTCCAATAAGGCAGACAGGGTAATGAGGACAGAACCAAGATTAGAACCCTGGACTTCTGAATTTCCAGTAGTAGATCTGGTGTTTCTCAATAATGTAAACACAAAGGGAATAATGGGACAGCGTGAACTTAATGCTTAGGACCTTAAGAGTTAGATTGGAAAGATCATAGAGTGAATGGACTTGCCATTCAACTAAAATTTTAGCTGTCTCTCCGTATTTGGTATACACTCATTTGCTCCCAGGTATTGGGCTGTGTCTTACCACTGTTAAGTTTAGGAAGCTCATATCAGGAACTTAGCTCAGCAAATTTCCCAAATGTAAGTCCCAAGAGGCTGTCAAAGGATCTAAGCAGGAGAGCTTGAAGTCAGTGCTATCAGGCCCCTTTGGGACACTTGACACAGTAACCGAGTTACTCATTGCCAGTTCGTCTGTATCAAGTTATAGGTTTTCTCAAATCCCAAGATGGACTCATTTTTTTCTGCAGTTAATGTGCATATGGGACAGTTCCTCTGGAGGGATGCTAGTCCTCTTCCAAAACCCAGGAGATTCCGAGAGATATAGTCACCAGATTCCAACCTGAATTGTTGTCTTTACTGGAGATAATTATTTTCTTCAAGTACCAAAGTGAACAGCCAGGAATAAAAATGCTAACTATTTGGGATATCTGATAAGTGAGAAGTGTGCCTGACCTAGGGAAAGTTCTCATCCAGTTTTAAATTATAAGAATTTATATGGATTTATGTGAGTATATGAGCAAAAACTAATGGGCCAATGAATCCAGCTTTTGCAATATTTAGTTAGTTGGAAATGAGGATCTATACTCCCATAATGGCATCTCTGAAAAAGGGTGGTTTAGGTTTCTGAAGAGATTTTTATTTTAAAGGCCATCTAGAAAAAAAATCTCAACATAAACTTTTGTTGTTCTTTTTGAAATGGCTCTAAATAGTGCTAGAAGTGTTTAACTCGTTTCAAAGATGCTAATTTGAGCCTCAGACAGCTGCAGCAGTTATTAATACAAGCACAATGGCTGACAATCCGACAACAGCCTCTAGTTTTCATTTACTGCTTTCATACTAAATGTCCCTCTTGTGCACGGGGCGTAAGAACCACGGTCAGATGCCTGGCTTGGGAGACATGCCTACAGAGCGACCAGCATCTGATAGCATTTTTATTTTTTAAGAAAGTGATATCCTTTTAATGGGGAAACTGGCATATTTTATACTAGATTATAAATCTTTAACACATTATTAGTATTTCTACAGTGCAGTGAAAGGTCAAGGAAAAGAAATTAATAAAATTAGTGAGGTCTGATATATTTTTAATGCATATTTACTCTAGATAAATTAATATATGAAAGTGTCATGGAACACTGACCTAGAGTTAGGACAAATAAGCAGTTCTTTGTCATTCAGCTGAAATGCGATTTAGAGGTAAATGTTTCAAATCAAGGATATTTTTTTCTTATTCTTTGTAATTTTACAGAAAGTAGTGTTATCTAAATGAAAAAGCAAAGAACAACAATAGAAAAACATCTGATAGTATGTATTTTCTTTTCTTAGTTAGGATTTATAATCTGTTGCCAGATTGACGTGCATTTGTACTTGGTCTGTGGGTTCTCTTACAGAGCACCATTTTGCTTGATTGAACTTTGTTTTGTAAATAGATGTACAAAGGCTTACATCATCCCGTGGGCATCTCTGTATGTGTCACATTCACCAGACAACTTGTCTAATTCTGGGGATTTGTTTCTTTTGAAGGACTCAGCTGATCCATTGTTTGAATAAAAGCAAACGATCCACTAAATACTGACAGAGGTATAACCTAATATCTCAGACCCAGTCTGAACAAAAAGCAGAGTTAAAATATAAGTATTTTCTTATAGTGTCTACTGAAACTGGATATCTTAAAAAGTTACTGAAAAGATTGATTGCTTTGGAAACACACATTACATCAAGTAGCTTATCTTTCCAGCCAGAAATGGAGCTAGAGATAGGCCAGAGACTGTTTTCTTTTTCCTTCTTTCTTTTTTCTTAATTTAAATTCAATTAATTAACATAGAACGTATTATTGGTTTCAGAGGTTGAGGTCAGTGGTTCATCACTGTTATGTAATGTCCAGTGCTCATTATATCACATGCCCTCTTTAACTTCAATCACCAGTTACCACTTCTCCCCCTCCCTCCCCTCCAGCATCCCTCAGTTTGCATCCTATGATTAAGAGTTTCCTATGGTTTGTCTCCGTCCCTGATTTTATCTTGTTCATTTTTTTTCTCCTTTCCCCCATGATCCTCTGCCTTATCTTTTAAATTATGCATATGAGAGAGGCCATATGATAATTGTCTTTCTCTGACTGACTTACTTCACTCAGCATAATCCCCTCCAGTTCCATCCACATCTTTGCAAATAGCAAGAGTTCATATTTTTGATGACTGAGGAGTAGTCCATTTTCTACACATACCACATCTTCTTTATCCATTCATCGGTCAGTGGACGTCTCTGCTCTTTCCACAGTTTGGCTATGTGGGCATTGCTGCTATAAACACTGGGGTGCATGTGCCCCTTCGAATCCCTACATCTGTATCTTTGGGGTAAATACCCAGTAGTGTGATTGCTGGGTCATAGGGAAGCTCTATTTTCAACTTTTTGAGGGACCTCCACACTGTTTTCCAGAGTGGCTGCGTCAGCTTGCATTCCCAGCAACAGTGTAGGAGGATTCCCCTTTCTCTGCATCCTCACCAACACCTGTCTTTTCCTTGTTAATTTTAGCCATTCTGACTGGTGTGAGGTGGTATCACATTACGGTTTTGATTTTTATTTCCCTGATGCCCAGTGATGTGGAGTATTTTCTCATAAGTCTCTTGACCGTTTGTATGCTTTCTTTTTAAATCCTCTGTGTATGATCTGGTGTCTGTCTCATGAGTGAATGTGTATAGGCCTTGAATATTTATACAGCGCTTGGGTATAAGTCATTTAACTTAAGCCTCACTCCCAATATGTATTTGGGTTTTCTTATTACAGAGAAAGAAATTGATCATTATAAATTTGCTTGGTGTTCTCCAGTGAGTGAGAGAAAAGGGGAGAATTGAATCACTCTCTTCTCACCCCTAAGTCTAAGTAATTTTTAAGTCTTCATATTGTCCAATCTCTGTCCTTAGAATTTATTCTGCTGCTGTGCTGATCTTATTCTAGAGCTTCCTTTATCCCTTTATCCCAGCAAACTTTCTGTGAAGGCCTGAGAGCAAATACTCAAGGTTCTGGGGGCCATGCAGTCCCCATCACACGGCTCCTCCGTTCTGGTTCCTCAGTCCCCCCACTTCTGGCACCGTAGAATCAAAGCAGCCGCAGACTATGTATATCAACAAATGAGCATGCGTGTGTTCCCGTAAAACCTGACTTATAAAACAGGTGGTTGGCTGGATCAGGCACCCGTGATGTCCTCTGCAGCCCCTCGTGTGAGAGAGCCGAGGACCCTTCTCAGAGACTATCAGAGGATCTAAGTTCCAGCTCGAGCTATATTATTAGAAATGGAAATAATAAGACAATAAAAATAACAACAGCCAGCATTTCCAATGTACCTCATTTCATAAACCTATGTGCAGAAGGTTAGGCCATTCCCTCCAGGTCAGGGAGCTGTTCGTTTCAGCGCTGGGTTTACATAGGTCTGCCTCCTCAGCCTCTCCTCAGGGCTTTGGGACTATGATAGATAGCTCCTGCTCTCTCCAAGGTCAAACAGTGTCACTGCAGGATCTGAAAGAAGTAAGTCTGTTATTTTTGGTGACAGCAAATCCAGAAAGAAATGACAGTTTTGTGTTCACACAGGCTGAAGCATGAGAAGGCCGCTCCCTGGCAGCAGCCGATGGCTGACACAGGACTGAGGAGAGAGCAGGCTCTGGGGGTGTCCTGCTTCTTCCCTGGGCATTTACTAACTGCTCTCTCTGGGCCCCGATCGCTTTCTAAGACACCAATGTGAATGTCTTCCTTTCTTTGAATATCCAATAAAGGACTCGTTTAAATAGAAATATGCAAAGATCATATAAAACAGAGTAAGACAATGTCAGCACACCAAAATCAAGGGTGTGCAAACGTGCATCCTGGGGCATGGTACCTTCTTACACCATCTCATCTTCAGGGAATGCACGTCTGATGCCAGAACAGACAGCCTCCACTCAGGGGGCATGGCCACCGGGAAGAGTTTCCTGGACTGGGCGTCTGTGTGTTACTTGCATGGAGCTTTGGAAGTCTGCGGTCACAAGGCTGCAGTACTGGAATCCTGGCCAGAAGAATGTGGCTGGGTGGTAACTCGAGAGTTGGGACAGGCATGACTGATTCTTTTCAATGAAGGAATGGTCTATACTGAGAGTTTCCTTTAACACAGGCAAGTAAGTGGTACACTGACAGCATTACAAGAGGCACACACTCTCCTGATTTTCTTCCGCTGGCAATCCATTCCTCACTGCTTGCTTTGCAGACTCCATAGAGAAGGAAACAAAGTGAGACCTTGGGATTAATAGGTCACTTTCCTCGCTGTTGTGAGCGACCAGAGCAGCTTAAAGTATAAGGTGTCAGAAGAAGGCAGAGAAAGGGGAAGAAGACTAAAGAAAAGATATATGAGCAAAAAGTACCTTTGGCTAGTTTATGAAAAAAAGCGGGAAGATGCTGTTCAATGGGTATAGAGTTTTACCTTTGGAAGATGAAATAGTTATAGAGATCTGTTGCCCAGCAATGTGAATATACTTAACACTACTGAACTGTACACTTGAAAATAGTTACGAGGGTAAGTTTTATGGGATATTTTTAAGCCACACCAAAAAAAATCTTAAGAAGAAAAAGTGTGTCAGAAGCTGCTCCGTGATGAGCCGTGTGAGTCTGAGAATGCCCAGGAGCCCTGTGTCCCTCACAGGTAGGATCCGGGTTAGGGTTCCTACCTCATTAAGCTGATGAGGTTAAATGAGATAATGTACTTAAGGTGGCAGGCACAGTACCTTACACCTACGGCATATTGATAAAGTCTAACATGCTTTCCCCCACTTTTCTCACTCTCCTCCAGCTACCTCTTTCCCCAGTACTTTCAGATTTTATCTTCTTGATGGAATATTTTTCTGGGCAGGTCAGAAATACTGCTCACGTAATCTAGCCTGTTTCTCTTGCCCCTCGTTAGTCAGCCCACATGCGCGTGTCCTGTGCCCTACCCGTGCAGTGAGTGACAAGCTATCATATATCTTCACTTAGCATTAATGCTTAAAGGATAAAATGCAAAGTTTGAACAACTCAGGGGATGTGGGAGCATTTCCTGAGTCTCTCCAGGAAAACATTTCCTGAGTCTCCCAAGGAAAAATATGAGCTGTTGAGCAGTAACCAGAAGCACTAAATCTCTAAGCGTGACAAGATGAAGGGAAGTTAAATATAGACTGTGAATCAGGAAATCTGATCCTAACGGACTGCCAGATGTCCCTTCAAGGTCATCAGAGGGAACTGGGGCCACTTGGTGAGAACTATCCAATTGTTTGCTAAGAATTCATATTTCACTGATGCTTACCAGAGGCAAGGTAATTCACCTTAGTTTTCTTCCACACTCATTCGCCATTGTCTGGTCTGTTGTAGACATGTGCGATGCAGTTTTACAAGACCCATTTCTGTACCCGGCGGCCCTGGGCTTTGTGCATCATCTTGTACACAGCATCTACCCTGGGCATAGCCTAGCACTGGGGTCCCAGGGGATGCTGAAAGAATGCCAACAGAGTCCCTGGATGGTCTCTGGGGAGGAGGCAAGAAGGAACTTTGCGAGCACACACAGACACATTCATAAGCAGTGACATACTCACATGTGGCTTAAGCACCGTGTAGAACATGGACATTAATAATTGCCAAATCCAAAGCCTCAGACAATCAATGCTTCAGATATTTGCAGAAGTGAGAGAGTAAGGTGGGTCAGTGTTTCTCATACTTTAATGTACAGTTGAATCTCTTGGGGATCTTGTTAGAATGCAGATTTTGGTTCATTAAGTCTGAGGGAACTCAGGATTTGGATTTGTAATGGGCTTCTGGTCCGCTTTGTTTATGCATTTGTCTCTTCACTACCGAATCTGTCATACACTGTGCATTATTGCTATAAACTGGAGATAAAACAATGACTAAAATACAGCCTTCCCTTCAAAAAGGGGCCAGGTAAGGCAAAGACTACAACTTCATCATTGGTAGAGATAATTTTAGAGTTCTTTCTGAATTTGTGCTGTGAAGGAGAGATAATAATTTTCTTGGTAAATAAGTTGTAGAGAGTGAGAAGGCACGGAAGGAGCGGCATATGTGCAGACCTGCGCGTGTTCACCAGTGCCGCTGAGGCTAAGTCTTGTGGTTTGGCCAAGCCAAGGCTGTGGCTAGAAGGGCCCAGGGAGAAGCAGCTGGATGGTGATGAGGGGCCAGGTCATTGACGGCCTGTGTGTTGAGCCGAGACACGGATGCCACAAGCTAAGGTGAACTGTGGAAGGGAATCCAGAGACATCTCCTCATCTCCTCTATTCAGATTGTGTGTCCTTGGCCTTGTTCATGGACGACCATGTCATCTACTTTCTAAGACTTCAGCAGTTGATTATACTCACCTGATTTGTGGCCCACCACCAAATCCCACCCCAAATATCTGAAACTTTGGTGCTCTCATTTCTGCAGCTCCATTGGTTTTCTCCAGCAGAGGTTAGTAATGCACAAGCCAACAAAACTGACTTGCCCAAAGCAGGGATTCTTAGAGGTTAAGAGAAACTCCAACAACTCCCAACTTTTGAGCCTCCTGACAGATTTAAAAAATAAACACAAGTCAAGTCAAAATAGGTGACAAAGGTTGCAGTACATTTTAAATATTTCCTTGAATAAATTAAAACTTTTACTATAATAAATATACCATATGTGTATGCTGTTTTAAAGATAATTATAGTTTTATAAACATTAAAATACATTAGAAACAGAATGGGGCATAAGACTAATGCCTGCTTTCAGCTCTTTTTCTCCTTTATTATACATATAACCTAATTCATAGACGACGAAAATATGAGGACTTTTGTAAATGTAAGGCCAGGGCAGACTGCCATCCTACTCCCTACTCTCATTACCATCTACTCTAATAGGCCCTGATCCAAGTACTTCAAAAATTCTATGTTTTTATTTAATTATTGGAGGAAAAAGAAGCACGAGGCCTCCCACAGAAAGTGCTGCCTTGACTGAGGGTATGGACAGTGACCACTGACCAAACACCAGAGATCTTGAGAAGCCACCTTGAGGGCGGCCCGCCGTGCTGCGCCAGCCTCATCCCGACATGGATACATTCACAAGACGAAGCCGCTGACGAGGAAATGGGATGTCAGCAAGTGCAGGACAGCACACTGAGCCTCTATTATCACCCTTCACTTCTTTGTCTTAGTGCAAAATTTCCTGATTTGAAGAGACAGGTTTATTTTGGAGACAGTGAAACACAAATGAATGCACACACAAAAGGCAGATAAGAAGCAGCTTTCGCTCTGAAAGAACAACGACAGAAACCAAATCTCACTCCCACTCCCCGGAGCGGATGAAACAGCGGCCATTGCACGTGCTGGGCAAGTAGCCCGGGCTCCCCGAGCATCTCTGGGCGCTCACCCGGCCGGTGCGTTCAGACCACAGATCTCTGTAGGAGTGGCTCCTGTGTTTTAAGCATTTTTTTTTTTTCTTAGAAAAATGGAACAAAATCTGTTCTATAGAGAGTCCTATCGGAGAACTGAAAGAAAGAGCTGTATCATGAGCTATGCGGGGCAAAAGGACATCCCAACCAGGAAGAGAAATCAAGCTACTGTCCAGTCAGTTTGATGGATTACGTTTGTCCAGCCTGGGCAAAGATCTGACTGGCCAGAGTTAATTCTGGAGTGAAATTTTATGGTTATGTCTTTTAAAAGGCATGTAAATCGGCAAATGTAAAGCTGACAGGAACTCGCAGTCTTCAGCAGGGACACGCTGTCCCTCTCATTTATTTCAGAGAACGCTGCCCCTGTTCAAGCCCTGCAGTGAGCTGCGCCCGAGCGTTTTTGTTTTGTTTTTTTTTTTTTTTGCCCGAGCGTTTTGGCCATGAGTGCCTGGTGCGGTGTGTGTGTGTGGGG
>PITA01032840.1:0-13470 GCA_004023965.1 Spilogale gracilis
GGCAGGACCCCTGAGATCCAGGTGGGGCAGGACCCCTGAGATCCAGGTGGGGCAGGACTGTGCTCCCTCCAGGGGCTCCAGGGGAGGGTCCTTCCGGCCTCTTCCAGCTTCTGGGGCTCCAGGTGTCCCTGGGCTTGTAGCCAAGTCCCTCCCATCTCTGCCTCGGTCCTCATGTGTCTTCTCCTCTGTGTCTGTGTCTCCTCTTCTGTCTCTTACAAGGACGTCTGTCATGGGATTTAGGGCCACCCTGATCCAGGGAGAGCTCATCTCAGGCCCTTCCCTTCATTACTTCTGCAAACACCCTGTTGTCCCAGGTCATTCCTTGGTATAGGGTGGGAGGGTTAGGAGTTGAACATTCCTTCTTGGGGCCTCCAATCAGCTGTCAATAGAGGGGATCCGGTGAGGGTTGTATTGGGGAGATGGCAGGTGTCTGATTCCCAGTGTCCTCGTGTCACCTTGTTGGGGGTGGCCGAGGTCTTGTTCCTTCGCATGGGCATTTGCTCCTGTCACCCACTTTGGGTTGGGGTTCTCTCCCTGCCTTCGGAGTCTGAGGCCTCGAGCTTGCCGGCCCCTCCCTGCTGTTCCCAATATGCCGTAGAACAGACAGGTTCCCTGCCCTGCAGGCTCTGCACCCACCTCCCTGGGGGGCAGACCCCTCTGTCAGCCCAGGCTCCGTGTGTGCCCTGCCCCCTGTCTTCCCCACCCACGTCACACCTTCTAGAAATGCAGCCACAGTTCCATTTCGGGGTTTTCCTCTGCCGTTGCCCGGTTCTGGGGGTGCTGTTCCGGCAGCGGGGTCTTGTTGGCGGAGAGAACCGGCGTCCTGGAAGGTGAGGCTCCGGGGCTGGGCTTCGAGGACAGAGGCCGGTGTGCCCCAGGGGGTGAGGCGCCGTGCCGTCTCCCTGCGCCAACCCAATGCCGTGTGCGCGGTCCCTTCCTGCAGGGATGGGGTCTGCTTGTGACCAGGACAGTCGTGTGCAGAAGTGACCGCAGAGACGAGTGGGGAGAACGGAACTGAGCGGACAGTTGAGGAAGTCCGAGAACTACAGTCAGGGAGCTTGCCCCAGAACTTCCCTCCCGGGCGCGGAACTCAGAGGACCACAGGAGGGACTGTGAACGCTGTTTGTGGGCGACCTTCGCAGCAGGAGGTGGAAATGACCGCACGTCGAGCAACGGATGGGTGGATGCATGGAGGGATGTGTGAACATGCAGGGATAGGACTCAGCCATGAGCAGGAACGGAACTGGGACACCTGCCCGCCCCGTGGATGCAGCTCAAGGACACGATGCTCACGAGAGAGGACCCACCAGAGAAGACGCACGGCCCCATCGCACATGATTCCCTTTATAGGAAACAGGCAGATTGGGCACATGCACGGACTCCGAGGGAGTCTGAGTTCCAGGGGCTGGAGAAGGCGCAGTGAGGGGCTGCCCACGGGGACGGGGTCTCCATGGGGCGACATGAGAACGTAGCCTTAGGAGCCAGCTCCCAGGCCTCCCGCCGGAGTTCTCCGTCAGCTCTGGAATCCGTGGGAATGGCGGGGTCTGCGACCGAGGACCGTGCAAGCAACCAAAGCCGCTCAGAAAACATCGCCTGGGCCTTGACGCGGGGTGGACGGAGAGACGTCGATCGGACCGGCCGAGAGGACCACGCCGACCCCCGGCCGTGTGCAGGGGGGCCCGGCATCTGCAGGAGCAAAGAGGGACGTGTGTCTGCGTCTTGGTGGGAACCTTTTGTTTCCTCCGCCATCCATCACACGGTCCTGACAGTCCCTCTCGAAGGGGCAGCTTCATGCATCAAAATGGAGCAAACAGAACTAGATCAAAGTCCGAGCTGGCTGTCGGCTCGCGAGGTCGGCGAGGACGCTTGTGTCTTCATTGGGGACACGTGACAGTTCCCTGTCTCTGGCACTGGGTGGGGGCTGCGTGCACGGTGGGGATGCACAGATGGGGGTCTCCGAGGCATCGGCTGGCACGGGGGACACACGGACCACACACCTACCAGCTCCGGGGTCACCAAAGGAGTGTCCTTGTGTTCTTCAGCCCACGCATGCCTCCCGGGCCCTTGGAACTGGCCGGTGGAGAGTTGGGCACCGGACGGCAAACCTCTGCTTTTCTGAGGTCTGGCTCCCTCGGCAGAGCAGAAACCGTTCCCCCGTGTCCCCCAAGACTCGTCACACGAGCCGGAGTTGTTACCCCGTGGATGTGGGCTGGCTTGCAGACTTCTTCCCGGGACCCCCGTCCACACCGAGGGGGCCATGAGGCGTGCTTGGAGCTCAGCAGTCAAGTTCATAGACATTCTGAGCTTCCGCACGCTTAACGAGGCAGGTGGACAGGGAAATCCCCCAAATGCAGAGTTCTTTAAAAAAAAATAAATAAAGGAAGCCTGGTGCTTGTGGGCATTCTGTGCTGATTTAGTCCCGGGTTGGGGCTTAGAGAAAGCACGGGAGCCGTGGCTCGGAGTCGTAGGCCTCTGCGGGAAGGACACGTCCACCGGCAGACGCGCACGGTGCTTTTCACCGACGGTAAAGAGGAGAGGTTGGGCTTGGGTTCCTGTCGAGCACATGTCCCTGAGCCTCTGGTCGCAGGAAGGAGAAGCGGGTGCAGGCGTCTGCTTGGCGGGTGAACGGAGGTCTGGGTTGGAGGTCTGGGGCCCGCGAGGTGTCGGTAGATTGAGTCCCAGGGGTGCGTGGATTTTTACCAAGGAAGCTCTAGTAGAAATTTTGCAGGGATTTCAAACCCCTGATGATGCTTTCGAGTAGACTGGGACTCTGGTCTGTGGTCTCCTCCAGGCGCCGTCTGTAAGAAGCTGGCTTCCAAGACAGGTGTTGGGGCCACACCTCCCCCACAGACAGACCACGTCTGCCCCCTGTCCTTTGGGCCACGGGCTTCAGACCACAAATGTCCACCCACTGTGACTGTCTCTCCCGACAGACCTTGTGCAGAAGATGGCATTGGGGATAGCTCCGTGGCCCGCCTTCCTTTCAGGTCCCGGGAGGAGGATGTCGCCCACTCCAGGCTTCTGGGGACCCCGTTAGCAGGGGCTTCTGTGGGAGAGGAGTTCGGTGACAAGCCCCTCTCCGGGCTAGGACTTTGGTGGACGTGCTCTGATTTTTTTTTTTTTTTAGGCAGGATTCTGATCCTGTCATGTCGCCTGTACCACAGAGGGCTGGTTTTCAATTTCCACTCTCGAGGCTGCGGGGGTCCAGCCAGGGCTTGCCCCCAGGCCCCGGTCCAGGTGTGCCGGACAAGGAGGGGGACTCGCGGCGTTTGCATACCAATGAGCATCATTTGCATGTGGCAGCCGGAAAAATCCCAGAGCAGCAGCTGAAGGGAAACTTAATAACGGTCCTCGGGGTTGGAGGACCGGAGCTCAATGGGACCAGCTGTTTCCAGCTCCTCCGAGGGCAGGAATGAAAATTAAATTAAATTAAAAAAAAAAGTGGGGACAGACGCCAGAGCGGGGAGGAGGTAGGATGACCCCATTTAGGGTCCCTGATGGTGGCGGGTGGCAGGTGCCCAGGTGGGGACGGCCACAGGTGAGACCTGTATGTGTGGGGACACGTCCGGGGGGCGAGGGTGGGGCGGGGCTCAGACTTCAACCTGTGTGGACATCGCATCTGCCTGGGGTCGCGTAGCCACGAATGTTTATGATGCAGAGAAAACTCAGGGTACGAGGGTGCAGAGGAGCTGAGATGGGACTTGGCCAGCTGCCTTCGAGACCTGGCATTCTGCGGGGCGCGCACCTCTGTCTGTCGGCACATGCGTGACCCACACACCTGGTTACGTGCGCGATGATGGGACTGTGGGGGATAGGCTGGTGATTTCCAGCACACCCAGGACGCTTGCTCTTCCAAAGCAATATATCAATATATACATTCAATGCTACAATGTAACATTTATGTCCTGTAGGTATGTTCATAACTTTATACTTACATACAAGTTATATACAATGTACATTATAGATATAAATCGTAACCTCATTGGACTCACAGTAAATGCACTTATCCACATAAAATAATATATAATGAACTAAATAATATAATATTTATATATTTTATATATTTTTCATATTTATAACTAAGTTCCATGTGAGTTGAATATATAAATAGTAACTTCATTGGAATCATATTAAATATACTTATCTATGGGAAACAGTATATAATAAATTTTAAAATATAATATTTGTAAATTATATATATTTTTATATTTATAACTAGGTTAAATACAATATCAGTTAAGTACATAATTAATGGCTTTATTTAAATTATATTAAATTTACTTATTTAAGTAAAACAATAAATTTTATGTACAGTATATTATAAAATATATATATACATACATTTATATTTTTAATTTTATATATATTATGTAACTATAAGTTAAGCATATAAATAGTAACTTTATTTAAATCATGTTAATATACTTATTTTTATAAGGCAGTAAATTTTATATTCTATAAATCATAAAATAAAAATTTATAATATATAATATATAATATAAAAAGTCGAATATAATATACATTTATACCACTATGATTCATATTTTTATATATGTTATATAAAAAATGAGTTAAATATATAAGTAATCACTCTTTGAATCATGTCAAAAATGTTATTTTTATAAAACAATAAATAAATAATTTATAAAATATATTTTATAAGTATTTATATTTTTATATATAAGTTATGTAAAATATACCTTTATTTAGCTATATGCATTTATTTATAAAAACTATATAAGTTTATATAACTATATAAACGACTTTATTTAAATCATTAAATATACTTATCTGCATGAAACAATAAATACATAACAAATTATAAAATGTAACTTTCTGTAATTTATATATGTTTATATTTTGTTATCTAAAATGAGCTGACTATATAAAGAGTCACTTTATTTTGGGGCACCTGGGTGGCTCAGTTGGTTAAGCCTCTGCCTTCGGCTCAGGTCATGATCCCGGAGACCCGGGATCGAGCCCCACATCGGGCTCCCTGCTCGGCGGGAAGCCTGCTTCTCCCTCTCTCACTCCCCCTGCTTGTGTTCCCTCTCTGGCTGTGCTTCTCTCTGTCAAATAAATAAATAAAATATTTTTTTTTTAAAAAAAGAGTCACTTTATTTAAATCATATTAAGTGAGCTTGTTTGTAGGAAACACTAAGTACAGACCAGAAACGTGTGTCGAACCGTGCAATACTGAACCCTTGACCAGTTTCACGGGTCTCCTGGGTGCTGATGTCCACATGGTGTGCATATAAAATACTTCTCCCACTTTCCTTGTTTGAGACACACTGGCTGTGCCCAGTGTCCACCAGTGCTGGAACTCTGGACTTGCCGGATGGTCTCGGACACGGTTGTTGGACCGGCGAGTCCACCATCTGTGTCTCGTGGGCACGGAAGGGGGGCCTGAGGACGTGGTCAGAATTTCCACCCAGGAGATGCCAGGGGCTGTGTGCCGCGTGGTCCCACCGCCACCCGTGGGAATCTGGGTCATTGGGACAGCTGGGTCCCCCCAGTGAACAGGTGTGTTGTCCCCATTTGCAGCCGCCACAGAGAGCTGGTTGGTGTCCACTGCCTGAGCCCGTGGCTTCACGTGGGATTGGAACACGGTGACCGGAAATGCCCGTTCTTCGATGGGCACAAGCTGGTGCTCTCCTCCGAAGAGGAGCTCCCATCCCTGAATCACTGGCGGGTGGAGTGGGTTAAGTCCTAGGAGGAATGTGTCCTTCCCTCACACTGCTGTTCTGAGTGAGAAGGAGGGACAGCAGCCGTCTCTGGGGGTTGCACACATGGTCCTGCTGTCTCTTCGTGAGTGTCCCTGCAGATTCAAGGAGGTGTTTTTATCTCAGTGGTTCTGCTGTGTTGTAATCAGTTACCAGCATCATTCCTCCTTTGGGATGCTCAGTGTGTCCCCCGTGGGCCAGTGGTGATGCTTGAAGCCACCTCCCCTGCCCTCAACATGAGCCCATAGGTCTCTCTTGCATATAACACCCAGTGCTCAGTATATAACATGCCTTCCTTAATGCCCATCACCCAGTGTCCTCATCCCCCCTACCCATGTCCTCTCCAACAACCCTCACATTGAAGAAACAGACTTTTCACTACAGAGAACATACTGAAGGTTGGCATACGGGAGCTGGGAGAGGGGATGGTGAACCAGGCAATGGGGTTTAAGAAGCGCACCTGCTGCCATGAGCCCCGGGTGATGAAGGCAAGTGTTGAATGTCTATATTGTACACCTGAAACTAATACACTATCATACGTTAATTATGCTGCAATTAAAGAAGGCAAAAAGTAAAATTGTATCCTGAAAATGAGCCAACAAAAGAGGGCGAAAAACATCGTGATAATCGTCACTGATGAGGATGCATTTTTGAAGGCTGCTATTGCGGGGAAAAGCTCAGAACCCCAATGCAGGGAAGGTAGAAACGTGGTCTACAAACATTTAAAAGGGACCATCTGATGTGGGCATGAGAAGCATGGAGATGTGTGTCGGGCAAAGGAGAGGCTGTTCTGCTGGGGAAGGTTTAGGGTGCTGGTTGGCGGGGGGCTCCTGCGTGCCATGGAATTGTACAAGGAGAACCTGCGTCTCCCAGGAGAAAGGGAGATCCAAGAGACTTGGGACAGTCCAGTGTGGACTGATGGGACATATCCTGGAAAAAATGACTGAAGTCATTAAGGAGACAGGTCATTGATTAGGAGGAAGCGTGAAAGGCTTCCAATACGTAGATATGGCTGAGTCACCGTTCCCTCCAAACACAGAAACACGAAGAGGAGCGAGGAATCATTCGGCAGCACACAAGCAGATATAATGAAGACGACCAGAATAAAGCACAGAAAGGGACCTGGTCAGGCTGAGTCTCGCGGGAAAGCCCTACACAGGGTGCGTTGGCAGATTCCGAAAATATATCCGAAGAGGAAAGGTGGAAGTCTGTCCAATGTGGTTTCACAAAATGCCACACGAAAGTGTGATTTAGCGGGGAGAGAATCCTTCTCAAATACTGCAGGAGGTTTTGAAGTTTCCGTTAAGTCATTTGCCCTCTCTTTGTGCTTTGATTGTCTAATTTTTTATTTTCGGAGACGGCCGGGAGGTAACGCAGCAGAAGACCATCTAAGCAGGTGAGTTGCTTTGGAATGTGGATTCCTAGTTCCCCAACGATGCCCAAGAGGGGAAACGGTTCTGGTCTGGACTTCTCAGCTGCCCCGTCGGATGCGGTCAAAACTGGCGTGATTTTCCACAGTAGTCACGAGGCGGAATCGATTGTATCTCACAATGTTACAATGACTTTACTTTTACTTATTTTTGTAGCGTCTTTAAAAATAAAGGATTATTTCATGCATTGAAAAAAAAAGGGGCAAGCTGCTTTTCAAAACTATGGGTTTCGAAAATAGCTCCCAAGACACATTGGGGAGGAAGTTGCATTGTGGAGAGGAGAGCGTCCTGGGAGAGAAGCAAATGGGAAGGAAACTAAAGGCACAGCTGCTTCTTGCTGGTCTGGGAGTCAGGGGCATCCCAGCGTAAGCCACGGAAGTTTCCAGACAACTGACAATTTTCACGAGTATGGTGGAACGAGTGACCAGCCTGAACCCAAGTCACGGAAATATCCCCATTGGCAAAGAGACCATGACCATTGCCTGCCTGCGCCAGGAGCAGAGAGAAGGACCCTCTGCGAGGGGGGTCTTGGGTCTTGGAGGCCCTTTAGGGCAGGGGCATGGAGAACCACCATCCACATCCCTGTTGTCTCAGGGTGAGTTCTTGTTGAGGATGCTGACCTTGGAGGGCTCCCTCCACGTAAGTACATACTTTGCACATTCTCGCCCTTTGTCTCAGGATTCTGGGGACCCAGCATGATGAGGATCAGTGACTCACATCCCCCACCCATCCTTCTCCTCCACCGCGACCCCAATGCCTACATTCATATGACAACACAAAAGCGCAACACTATCTATGGACATTCAAGACCAAATTCCCTACACCCGATTTTCCAACCCGCACAGCGAGTCCGACCGTGGCCGGGCTCTCCAGACTCTTGACTACTCCGATGGCCAGCATCTCTCTAGACACGTCTATAAGTGGGTAACAAGACGTCACTCTCCCGGCATTCCAGCTGGGAAGAGCTTCCCGTCCGTGGCGGCCGGGAGAGAATCGCCCGCGTCATGATTCACCAACCGCCTTCCTCTCGGCCAACTGGGCGGATTTGCAGGGAAGGGGAGCGATTTAAAAGTCTTCGATTTAGCAAATCCTGGGAGGTGCAGAACACAGGCTTGTTTCTTCTCAATGCCATGGCTAAATTATAATTATGTTTCACTCTGTGTTTCCCAAAGAAGAACGTTTGTGTGACCAGACCCCGCCTTCTTGCGCTGCTATTATAAATCTTCTGCGAACGTCGGGGCACCCTGCCTTCGGGAGGGGGAGCCCTCTGGATTTGTGGGCGGGAAGCGAGCATGGGGGGTCCACTGTGCAGCGGCTCCGTATTTATGATGCGTGGGCTCTGGGGAAGCAAAGTCTGTGTGGAGTCCCGTGGCACTAACACTCAGCCCGCGTTAGGTTCCTCGCTTTGCTTTTCTTGAATTTATCTCCCGGCAAAGGAAAACTAAACGAATTCCTTTAAACTAATACACTTTGTGCCAAGAATACAAATGGGGGTGGCCAGGAAGGGCAGTACTAATTACGCTGCTGATTTCTGGCATCCCTCACCCCAAATGGTTTTGTGCGTGAAGATTATTAAAAAAAAAAAAGAAGAAAAAAAAGGAAAACACCGAAGGGGAAGTTCCCATCGCTCTGGATGGGTGCAGCTCACAGGAAAGAATGGAGGCTCGGCCGCGTGGCAGACCGGCGGTATCCACGCCTCTGGGCAGGGAGGGAGGGACTCTGGCCCCTCTCTGGCCTCAGCGCCCTCCTGTCTGGGCTGGGAACCCTCCGGAAGGGCTGGGCTTCCTGAGGACACACAGTTCGGCCCTGTCCAGCCTGCGGAGGGCGGACCTTACGCTCAGCCTCCATGATGCTTTTCTCAGGCAACCGCGAGGGACATTCCTGTCCTCATTTTGTGGTGGCACGTACTTTCCAGCCAAACCCCTTTGGGTTCAGCTCAGGGGATTGCATTCTGATGCCCCTTTCTTCCAGAGGCGGGTGTGGGGGCTGGGGGCTGCCCAGTGATTCCCGGGAAGTCATGGAGGGTTCTAGGTCTGAGTCTCTATTGAAATATTTATAATTCAGGACATGCTTGATGGGAGGTTCACAGGAGAAGGCAGAGGGAAAGCCCAAAGCCTCTAAGAAGTTAAGTAATTTTTTTTTTTTTTTTAAAAACCCAGTTGCCTTGGATTAACAAGTAGGGCTGCCTTTGAAACATAAATCATGTTCACACCCACGCACCCAGAAACGCACCCTGTTTTTGGCCACCATTCTGAGTTCATAAGATGGGGAAAAAACCCCGTGCCCTGAGATGGTCAATCCCAGGGAGATCGGAAGGCCAGGAACGCAGAATGAAAATCCAGCCCTAAACGCAGTTGGATGGGAGTATGTTCTTGGAAGTCGACATCGTGGTACAGCTCACGGAGTTAGGGGGCTGTCCGCTGCATGGACAGGATCGTGTCCCTTTATAGATCAAATCAGTGGTCTTTTAATAAAAAGCAGAGACGGCAAATGGTTTGCAGTGGTGAGCTCGTTGGTACAAGGGAAGGCACCATGTACATGTCCTCAGTGATGTATGGGTATTGTTGCAGGAATGGGGAGCCCTGAGGCAGGGGGCTGGAATGTGGATAACAGACAGCGGAGACACAACCAAAGTTTTCTTCATATTCTTCCGCATTATTTGTCTGTCTCAAATATAACTTAAGAGCACAGCAAAGTAAGAGGGAGAAAGAATTCTACACGGTTGTGTTAATGGAGGGGAGTAAGTCGAGATGTTTCCCACCCCTGTTTCCCTGAAATATGACAAAGAATTCTCTAGTAGTTTTGTGTTGTTGGAATACCATGTAAAAACCATCAAATGGGAGCTCCTTCTGGAGGAAAATGTTGAAAATAGAAGATAGTCATGTGAAAAAGAAAGAGTTATTTTCAACGAAGGGAGACCAAAAAATTAAGGCAAACACCAACAAAGGTCGAAAGAAGGTACTTTGCATTTCTTTTGGGTACTGGAGCCACCCAATATTAGATGATTGATTCTTTGCTTTGAATGGAAAGCTCTTGCTAATGGAACGTGTGATAAGCAATGAGATTCACATAAATTTCACGGTGACCATAGGGATGGATGCAAACAACTGCCTATAATGAGGAGCGCCAGTGTCTTCTCAGTTGCTGGCATGTCCTCTGTGATGAGGAGGACCAGTGTCTTCTCAGTCCCTGGAGTGTCCTCTCTCATGAGGAGGACCAATGTCTTCTGGGTCCCCAGTGTATTTTCTCTGATGAGGAGAACCCGCATCTTCTCAGTCCCTGGAAGGTCCTCTGTGACGAGGAAGACCGGCATCTTCTCGGCCTCCACCACATCTTCTCTGGTGAGGAGGACCAGCATCTCCTCAGTCCCTGGTGTGTCCTCTCTGATGAGGAGGTCTGACATCTTCTCAGTCCCCACTGCATCCTCTGTGATGAGGAGGACCAGCGTCTTCATGGTCCCTACCACATCCTCTGTGATGAGGAGGACCGGTGTCTTCTTGGTCTCCAGCACATCCTTCCCATCAAGCTGAGGCTTTGCCAGGAGGTCTTGCAGCCAGTGCACGCTGGGCAGGTGTTAATGCATGTTTGCAATCCCTGAGTATGTGCTGCTGGTCCCCAGTCTGTCTCAAGAGCTTCTGGTAGACTGGAAACACCTCCTTTCATATCTCAAAGTGCTTTGTTTTAAATCACTGGGTACGACCGAAGTTAGGATGAACCTTGAAGGTCACATGGTGAATAATTTTCAAGATGGAAAGGGAAAAGTGCCGACTACACTAAACCCATACCACTGAACGTGGACGCTCGTGTCTGACACCCCCCTGTCCCATAGACGACTTCTTCTTCTTTTTCTTCTTATTCTTATTCTTCTTCTTATTCTTATTCTTAATTTTCTGAAAGCACACATTAACTGTGAGTGCAGAGCAAACTGCCTTAGGAAGGTGTCGTTCATGGTCATGTCTGGTGCTCATCATGAGGACGCAGTGACAGCAGAGTAGGGGCACCAGCGTTTCTGGGTCCCCTCTACACTGAGGCCACAGCCCAGCCCTGGGTGTTGTCTCCCTCCCACATTCAGCCAATGGGGACATCTTGTCACTGGGAACAACCAACAGAGGCCGTATGTATGGATGTTTGTGCAGGTGGGCTGAAGCCCTTAGAACATTCCGGAAAGCTGCCTGCAAGTCTGTCCTGGTTTACAAAGGCCCCTGCGTCCTTCAGAGACGCTGAAATAATGGTGCCTATGATACCAGGACTTTTCCTGGTGCTACAAAAAATAGTTTCTACTCAACACAAGCAGGGGTGATTTCTAGTTCCACAAGCATGGGTCAGCAGCGAATACCAGGACCTGTGATTTTTCAGAGCAAATCCTGGTTTCTGGTATACAGTGATGGTAAGAGCCAAAAATGTCTAGTTATGGGGAACTGGTAAATGCAGCCAAGTCTCACCCAGCACCGACGCTGAGTCCTAACGTCCTTACAGGGTAACGATACACAATGGGAATACAAGAGACGTGGATCATTATGGACGACAGTCCCAGCATGTGGTTCGACTCACGGAATCTTCTCAGGGGAGGGCAGACTTTGGGAACCAGTCTGAGGGATTCACGGTCTGGGCGTCCTTAACGCGTGTGTCCTGGGAAGGGTGCTGTGTCCGCCTTCCTTTGGGAAAGGCCATGTGCTCAGATCCGTGGCCGATGGAAGGAGCTGGAAGGAGGCCAGGCTTGGGGCTGGAAGGAGGACGATGCACATTTTGGGGGCATCCCCCATGGCCTATGCGGTCTGTGAGTGGTGAGGCCATAAGGGAAGGGCACAGGGGAGGAACTGCTACTCGGGTCCTTCCTTCCCGTGTCAGCCCACATGGTGTGGCTCCACTCTCGGAGGAAGCCATGGCCCTGAGACAGAGGGATTAGGGGACGGGGTGAGCAGCGCCGAGAGCCCTACATATTGTTGCGGTGAAGATAGCCATCATTCGGGATTCACCGTGAATTCTCCCAGAAGACACATGCGGCAGTGTCCTGGGGAGGCCACGAGCAAGGGCCACAGTGTGCGCGGTACTGACCCCCCCCCAGACTGGGCGACTGGCAGCCGGACACCACGTCCTGGGGATGGGGATGTGGACCCCAGTCAGTCCATCTGCCCCAGCTGCCGTGACGGGATGCCACATACCCTGGGGCTTACAAAGACCAGATGTTTGTTTCTCTCCACTCAGGGGGCTGGACGTCAAGACTGGGTGCTGCTGGCGAGCTCAGGGGAAGGCCCACTGCCCGGGGGCCCATGGCCTCCTTCTCGCTGCTCCCATCATGGGGCCGCACACTCGTAAACTTATCTTCTCCCCAAGCCCCTTGTGCTTGCACTGTCCCGCTGTGGGTTGGGTTCCAACACAAGAATGTTGGGGAGGAACAAACACGTGGTCCATCGTAATGTCTCCAGAGAGTGGCTCTGTGTGCCCATAGGGATGAGGACACAGACGTCTAAGACTATTACCACGTGCCCCCACCGCCGGCACCGTTGCCTGTAGAGTGTGAGTGACAATAGCACAGCCCTACGGGGAAGGCATTTGGCACGGTCTCCATGTGCTGGGATCCTCACACGTATTATCTTTATGGGGCGCTGCACGCTGTAAGATTAATTAATAGAGGCTGTCACCACTAGGAAGGAATAGCGGTCACTGTGATGTCGTGGAGGCAATAAGCTTGTGTTTCCAGGCCTGCGAGGAAAGAGGACTTGAGATCGCACGAGGACCTCTCTATGCACAATGATGGGGTGGGAGTGAAGGAAGGCTTCCAAGGCTGGGAGTCTGTCCATGCTTCCCAGACAGGAGAAGAGCGGCGGCGCCTCACCTCTGTGGACACGTGTGAACGGGGGCTACCGGAGCACGTTGGAGACACTCACTTCCTCGCATGATGTACACCCCCAGTGGGAAGCTATTTGGACATAAGGTCTTATTTGCAGATGTAATCAAGTTAGGATGATGTCATTAGTGTGCCCTTAAATCCAGTACAGGTGTCCTTCTAAGACACAGAAAAGGAGACACAGACCCAGAGGAGAAGCCACATGAGGACAGAGAGAGAGGAGGGACATGGCTATGATCTCAGGGATCCTAGAATCTGGAGGGGGCAGGAAGGACCGTGACCTAGAGCATCAGGAGGAAGCAAAACCCTGCCCTGTCTAGATATCATTGTATCTCATTGGCCCTGCCCCACCTGGATGTCAGGGGTCCTGCCCCACCTGGATCTCAGTGGCCCTGCCCCACCTGGATGTCAGGGGTCCTGCCCCACCTGGATCTCAGCATCCCTGTCCCACCTGGATCTCAGGGGTCCT
>PITA01032841.1:0-13469 GCA_004023965.1 Spilogale gracilis
TTGGTCCATTTCATCTAAGGTATCAAATCCATGGGTTTAAAGTTGTTCATATTTCCTTATTATTTTTTTAGTATCCAATCATTAGTAATGACCCCTTTTTTATTTCTAATACTGGTATTTATGTATCTTTTCTTTTTCCCTTGGTTGCTATGGCTGGAAGTTTATTACTTTTCTTGATTTTTTTCAAAGAACCACCTTTTTGTTGAGTCTTTAAAATTCTTTTGTTGAGTTTTGAAAAATTTCTGTTTTAAATTTTATTGATTTCTGCTCTCATATTTATGCCTTTTTTATTTGCTCTAGGCTTAACTTGTTCTCTTATTTTTCAGTTTTCTAAGATGTAAGCTTAAATTACTGAGTTCAAATCCTTATCCATTTCTAATATATGCATTCAATGCTAACAATCTCCCTCTAAATACTTCTTTCATTGTGTCCCATAAATTTGATAAGTTGTAGTTTAATTCTCATGTAGTTCAAAGCATTTTTAATTCCTTTTGAGACTTCTTTGATCCATGTGCTATTTAGAAGCATGTTGCTTAATCTCCAAATATATTAGAATGTTCCACCAGTATTTCTGCTGATTTTTAGTTTAGTTCCAGTGTGCTTTGAGAGCATACTTGGTATGCTTTCTGCTGTTTTAAATTTCTTAAGGTATATTTTATGACCCAGAATATGGTGTATCTTGCTGAACATTCCATGCGAACGGGAAAAGAATGTGCATTCTGCTGTTGTTGGATGAAGTGGACTATAACTGTAAATTAGACCAAGCTGACGGATGGTTCTTTTGAGAACAGCTATGTGCTTACTAAATTTCTGCCTCTGGATGTATTGGTTATTGAAAACAGAGAGTTGAGGTCTCCAGCTATAATAGTAGATTCGTCTATTCCACCTTGGATTTATATCAGGTTTCGCTTCATGTATTTTCATGCTCTGTTATTAGGTGCATGCATATAAGGAATGCTATGTCTTTTCAAAAACTGAATTCTTTCTCTCAGTTGTGTTTTTTTTGTTTTTGTTTTGTTTTGTTTTGTTTTGTTTTGTTTTCTCTGAGAAAGATTCCCCCCATCTACACTTTTGGAGGATAATTTTGCTAAATATACAAATCTAGATTAGGGGTTTTTTTGTTGTTTTGGTTTTGTTTTTTTTTTTTTACATGGCAAATATTTCACTTTACTCTTTCTAATTCCATGGCTTATGACAAGAAGTCTGATATAATTCTTATCCTTGTTCCACTATAATTAAGGTATTTACCCTCTTGGATTACTTCAATTTCTCTTTTCTTTTGTTTTTTATAGTTTGAATACAATATACCTGTGTGTAGACTTTTTTTCCTTTTTTTTCATGTTGGTCACTACTTTTGGAAAATTCTCAAGCCATTATTATTTCAAATATGTCTTCTGCTCCTCTTTCCCCTTATCTTCCTCTGGAATTCCAATTATACATATGTCCTTTTATTACAGTCCCCCATTCTTGAATATTCTGCATGAATTATTTTTGTCTTTCTTAGAGTTTCTATCTCACTGTTTCAATTAACAATCTGTTCTTGCATATACTCTACTTTTCCCACTAGAACCTTTTATGTGTTACAGTTATTTTAAATTCCTTATCCAATAATTCTAAAGTATGTTATATCTGCCTCAAGTTCTGATGATTGCTTTGTCTCAAGAACCCATTTTCTCTTTCTTTTTAATGTGCCTTGAAATAAAACTGATTTTAAAACATTCTTATTTCCTTGCCATCTCTAATATGCATTTAATAATTGTTCCTTTTGAAATTATATATAACTTTATTAACCATACTCAGTGGGAGGAGATTTTTCCTAAAATGCCTTTATAAAATATTTTTGCACAGAACATGTATTTATTCTATTTTAATGCTTTCTCACCAACCCTCTATTCTGGAGCGACAGTCACATTTTCACACTCACAAGAGCCAACCTAGTTGGATAAAACATAATATGTTACGTGTTCTTCAAGTGATAATTTAACATTTACATATCTGTAGTTGACTAATCAGCACTTTCATAACTGATTGATGTCAACCATTTCTTTTGCATCCTGACCCACAAATACTTTATTACGAAAATGGCATGTCTACACATACTCATTCCTGTCTTGCTTGCCATTAAATTATATCAACTGATCTGTTTTAATGGTTGATAGGACACTATGTTAATCAGCTCAAGTTGTAATAAGAAAAGTAACATAGACAAAAAAAATTATATCAAATGATGTTGGAGATGTCCCTAAAGTCTACTTTACACTCAGACATCAACTTTCCAAACTAAGAAATATTGATATAACTCATCAAAGTATACTGCATATACTTGATGAGCTGTGATTACCCAAGAGATATTGCATAATCATTATGTTTATTAATTTCACAGATACTGATTACATTACATTACTTTTTACTATACGGACAACTGGAAGGAAATTAGAGGAAAATAAATACTTGTGTCTTTGTGGCTGTAGTAGAGAAAGACAGAAATATTCAATATGTAGTGATCAATAAAAATAATAAATAACCACATGTTTATGTTAGAAGCTGATCTGTGCAGCGGGGACAAAAATGAAGTAAAGCATAGTACGAATGAAAATGCATACCTAGAAATAAATAAATAAAGTCGTAAAAAAAAAAAAAAGAAAAAAAAGAAAATGTGTACCCAGGGTCAGATTGATTGCAGCATTAAATTGAATGGTCAGCATAGGAGAGGCATCTTTGAGTAGGTAATATTTAAACAAAGACTTAAAGAAATTGAAAGATTTATACATAAGGACCACAGGGGAATTATGTGTCAATTAGAAGGACAACAACTGCAAAAGTCATAAGGTAAAAACATACAACATGATTAACATGTTCTAGGAACAGAATGGAATTTAAGGTGGTAGAGTAAATGAGGGACAAGAGTAGTAGGAAATCAATCAAAGGAATAAACAGGGATCAGGTCATGTAAACACCTTGTAGAAGTGTATGAGAACTTGGCTTGAATGGATCTGTTACAGGCATCCTCAAACAGAATTTTTAAATTTTCACTATAGTTGTTCCTGGAGCAGAACAAACTCCAATAAGAAATCCTCAATGGCTCTTGTAGCATGATCCCGCATAATATTCTTTGTTGCACTGCTATTTTACAATTTTTTTCTTCATTCTTCACAGTATAGTGTCTAGGAGCACAGGTTCTCTGAATCAGGTTGCTTTCAGTTTGAAATCTACATCTACCACTTAACAGCTTTGTGATCTTGAGCAAACTATTTACATTCAGCCAAAAATAAAAATAAGTCATATGATAAATCATATGTGAACATCCAAAGACTATATATATTAGCTACTATTACTCTAAAATTATAGTTGTTTTCTATCTTTATCTGCCTCAGGAATATTTTAGATCTCAGTTATTATGTAAGCGGCTCTGAATTACAAATCCAAACTATTCCATCTTTTACCTAAAGAAACTAGAAAAAAAAAAGAACAAAGTCCATGATGTGTAGAAGGAAGAAAACAAATATAAGAGCTGAGATAAATCACACACACGCGCATGCGCACACACACAAACCAGAAAGAGAATTAGTGAAACCAAGAGCTTGTTCTTTGAAAAGATCAACAAAATTGATAAATCATTAACCAAACTCATCAAAAAAAGGACCCAAATAAATGAAATCAGATATGCAAGTAAAGGAAAAACAGACACTACATAAATACAAAGGTGTATAAAATTAATACACCAACGAACTAGACAATCTAGAAGAAGTGGATGAATTCCTAGAAACGTACAATCTTCCAAAACTGAAACAGGAAGAAATAGAAAATATGAAGAGTTACCAGCATTATTCAAAAAAATAGGAACAACGATACAATACAAATCAATTATGAGTAATAAAATTAAATCAGAAAAAAGTACCAGAAAATAAAATTTTAGGAACATTGGATTGAAAGGTGAATACTACTCAACATTTAAAGAAAAGTTAGTACTTATTCTCCTCATACTATATCAAAAAACAGAAGTAGAAGAAAAGCTTCCAAATATATTTGAGGCCAGAATTACCTTGATACCAAATCCAGGAAAAGACAGCATAAGAAAACAAAAACAGGGCGCCTGGGTGGCTCAGTGGGTTAAAGCCTCTGCCTTCGGCTCAGGTCCTGATCTCAGGGTCCTGGGATCAAGCCCCTCATCGGGCTCCCTGCTCGGCAGGGAGCTTGCTTCCTCCTCTCTCTCACTGCCTGCCTCTCTGTCTGCCTACTTGTGATCTCTCTCTGTCAAATCAATAAAAAAATCTTTAAAAAACAAACAAACAAACAAACAAACAACAACAAACTACAGGCAAATATCACTGATGAACACAGATGCAAAATTCTTTAACAAAATAACAAACAAAATATTACCATCACCACCAAGTGGGATTTACTCTGGGGATACGAGGGTGATATTCACATATCAATCTATGTCATATGCCACATCAACAACAGAAAGGATAAAAATCATATGACCACCTCAATAGATGCAAAAATAAAATTGACAAAATTCAACATCCGTTCATGATAAAAACTCTCAACAAAAGGGAATTAGAGGAAACATACTTCAACATAATAAAGGCCATATATGAAAAACTAACAGCTAACCTCATACTCAATGGTTAAATATGAAGAGCTTTCCCTCTAAGATCAGGAACAAGACAAGGATGTCCACTCTCATTCAATATAGTACTGAAAGTCCTAGCCACAGCAATCAGAAAAGAAAAAGAAATAAGCATCCACAGGGGTAAAGAAGAAGTAAACTGTCACTATTTGCAGAAAACATGATACTGTAAATATATCCATAAAAGGAAACCACAGTTGGGGTACCTGGGTGGCTCAGTTGGTTGAGCGACTGCCTTCAGCTCAATCATGATCCCGGAGTCCTGGGATCGAGGCCCACATTGGGTTCCTGCTTGGTGGGAAGCCTACTTCTCCCTCTCTCACTCCCCCTACTTGTGTTCCCTCTCTAGCTGTGTTTCTCTCTGTCAAATAAATAAACAAAAATCTTAAAAAAAACCCCAAAACTCACAGCAAGTTATAAATGAATTCAGTAAAATGGCAGGATACAAAATTGATACCCAGAAATCAGTAGTGTTTCTATATATACCAATAATGAAGTAGAAGAAAGAGAAATTTTAAAAACCAGACCATTTACAACTGCATCAAGAAGAATAAATTACCTAGAAATAAACTTAACCAAAAAGGGGAAAGACCTGTACTCCAAAAACTATAAAACTGAGGAAAAAAACTGAAGATGATACAAACAAATGGAAAGATATCTTATGCTCAGGGATTAAGAATTAGTATTTTTTAAATACTCATATTACACAAGTCAATCTACAGATTTAATGCAATCCCTATCAGAATACAACAGGCATTATTCACAAAACTAGGACAATTAATATAAAATAATTACAGATCAAAGAAGACCCTGAACAGTTAAGCAATCCTGAGAAGAAGAACAAAGTTGGAGGTATCATAATCCCAGAATTCAAAGAAGAATACAAGGCTGGAGTAATCAAAACAGTATGGTATTGGTACAAAAACAGACACATTGATCAGTGAGACAGAACCAAGAACCCAGAACACACATTTACAAGACCAAAAAGACTATGACAAAAGAGGCAAGAATATACAATGGGGAAAAGACAGTCTCTTCAAGAAATGATGTTCGGAAAACCGGAGAGCTACATACAAAAAATAAGCCTTTGGGTAAGCTACATACAAAAAATAAGCCTTTGGGTAAGCCTTTCTTACCCAAAAAATAGACTCAATATGGATTAAAGATTTAAATGTAAGACCTGAAACTATAAAAATCCTAGAACACAGGCAATAATTTCTTTGATATCAGCTTTAGCAACATTTTTCTAGATACGTCTCCTCAGGCAATGAAAACAAAACAAAAGTATTAAGATTACATCAAAATAAAAAGGTTTTGCACAAGGAAGGAAACCATCAACAAAACAAAAAGACAATCTACTGAATAGGAGAATATATTTGAAAATGATATATACAAAAAGGGTTTAATATCCAAAATATATAAAGAACTCATACAAGTCAACACTAAAATAACAAATAACTCACTAAAAAAATGAAGAGACTTATTATAAAGAAAGTATACAGATGGCCAAAAGACACAGGAAAAATGCTCAATATCACTAATTGTCAAAGAAATGCAAATCAAAACCACAATGAGATATTACCTCATACCTGTTAGAAGAGCTAAAATAAAAAAGACAAGAAACACCAAGTGTTGGCGATGATGTAGAGGAAAAGGAACCCTTGTAAACTGTTGGCAGGAAAGTAAATTGGTACAGCCACTGTGGAGGTTCCTCAAAAAATTAAAAATAAAAATACTATTAGATTCAATACTTCTACTACTATTTATCTCCCAGAAATGAAAGCACCTATTCAAAAAGATATATGCACTACTAAATTTATCACAGTATTAATTTATAATAGTCAAGATATGGAAGCAACCTAAATGTCTATCAAGAGACAAAAGAATAAGAAGATGTGATATATACATAATGGAATATTACACAGCCATGAAAAAGAATGACTTCTTGCCAATTGTGACACATTTGATGAACCTAGAGAGTATTATGCAAAGAGAAATATCTGACTGAGAAAGTCAAATACTATATGATTTCACTTACACATGAAATCTGAAAACCAAAGTAAACAAAAAGCAGAATAAAACTATAAATACAGAAAACAAACTCATAGTTACTGGGGGATGGGAGGCAAAACGGTGAATGGGAGTGAGAGATACAGGTTTCCAGTATGGAATGACTGACACCGGAATAAAAGGCATAGGATAGGAAATAGAGTCAATGGCACTGCAATAGTGTAGTGTTGTGCCAGATGGTAGCTACACTTGTGGTCAGCATAGCATAATATAACGAGAAACTGAATCACTATGTTGTACATATGAAACAAATGTAACATTGTGTGTCAACTATACTCAAATAAAAAAATTTAAGTAATAAAATATTATTTCCTCTTTTACTCTTTCACAGCACTGTATACCTTTTCTTCCACAGAAATTCTTTACAAGATTCAGATATTTATTTCTTTATAAAGCTGTTTGCTATCTGATTTTCCCTCAAAACTCTAAGTTCTTGTGCATAGTTTAGTCAACCTAATATTCTCAATGCTAGGACCACTACCTTGCACCTTTTGGGCACATGACATAACGTTTGCTCTCCTCTGTGACCTCAAAAATGTACATTTATGTTGGCTTTTTCCTCCTTCCCAGTCTCATCTCTGTTGTTCTGCCATTCCTAACTCCAGAGCCCCTTCTCACATAAACTAGCAACACACAAGTCTTCTATTCAAGCTTCTTTTGGGGGAAGGAAACTTAAACTAAGAATCCAGAGGTGAGAAGTCAAAGGTGACATGTTGGACGGAGATAAAACCGTGTCTTATCATGCTTGAGAGAGACACAAAGGACCTACAAAACAACCGTACTGGGCCCTTGGTTGTATGGCAGAGGCAAAGACAATCATTATGGATACTTCTGCTAGAAAGAAAGCAAGAAAGTCAAAAGTGAATTATCTGCTGTAATGTATGAACTAAATCTGGTATACTATGATCACATCTTACAAATTGTGCATTTCTTTGTTTACCTGAATTACTTTGGTTGAATACTGTATAGTAATACACACAAAAAATAAATATTACAATAATACAAGAAGCCCATTCTGGATCCAAAAATATGAGGCTTAGAGTTTGTAACTGGACTAAGTTCCCATTGTTCATAAGAGATAGAGCCAAATTTCAGACCATAGAGTGCCTTTCTTCAAAGCCTGGGCTCTCTGGTTTATACCATTCGTTATCCTCTTTCACGTATTATGCTAATAAGGTTCTCATTATTTAAAATTGCATTCCTTATCCCTATATCTTTGAGAATCTATTTATCATTCAGTCAAATTTGGCATATTCCATAGTACTTTGACCAATCTCTGCTACCCATGTTGATCCTTTAATCCTTTGGAATATGTAGCCCTTAATTACATACTACCTTCTGCTGTTCAATGTTTTATTTATTACTCTAATATTTATTACTTTAAGAGTACATTCTTTCAGGTAAGGGATCTGTGTTATATGGATTTACATCTAGCAGTTCTTCTAAGACATAGTCTTTAACCCAGTCTCTTCCTTGGGTAGACTGCTAGAAGACGATGGCTAGAAAATGACAGGCACCAAGCAGTGGTGTTCCACCAGAGAAAACTTTGCTTTGAAAACAGCAGGTTACAGAAATCATAATGTTTTCTGTTATATGTTCCAGTCTTCCAGAAGTTGAATTTAGAAATAAGATAATCCTAGCAACACAGAAAGTGTCATCTCTTAAGGGACTACAAAGAGATCCTCAAAAAAGTACTGTTGAAAATGTGGGAAGTGGAGCCAATCTTAAACTATACCACTTAATTCTTTCTTCCTCATTACCCTTGCACAATTCTTAGCTCACAGAAATCTTGACCTTATTTATAATTACATTATCCAGGCTGGACTTTTCAGTATTTTTGTCTCATTATATTGAACAGGAGCCCCATTGCCCAGAGCTGGGGAAACATACAGGTTTAAAGCCATTGAAATTCTTAATCTAGTTGGCTATCCAAACTACTTGAGAACAAAAACCAAAAGCAAACAAGAGATGGTATGTTTTGAATTTTGGTGAGAAAAAACAATTTAGGCTCATTTTAAGTTGCCTTAATATTTTCTAGTTTCATTCAAACAGCAGTTGATATAAAAGATAATAAAGCCAAAGAAAAGAGTAACATTTTTAATTGCCTCCATGTTACTTCATAGAAGCCCATCTGAATTTCGGTGGTCAGCACAAACTGTGAATTAGGAGCAGTCTGCTGATCAGAGACCCCAGTGCCACTAGCCTATTGCTCTTTACACTGTCAGTCTGGGAGAAGATCCAGGCCAGCATTCACAAAAATTCCTATTTGTTTAAGTAAATTCATTTTTGTGCAATAATTACTTAACTCCAAATTATAATTTTTTTGAGTCAGTGGTCTGAGAAGAGCCCTTTCTAACATAATCCAGCATTCTGATACAAGGCATGAATGCCTTCATCTTTTTCCTAACATCCCCTATGATATACACATAGGGATTCCTTTTTAAGTTGGCAACAATTCATTTGCATATGTAATTTCATAAACTTCACCTCCTTCCTCCACCTTGGACATTAATGAATAATATAACTTCAATGGCATTGTTCAAGTTTCTAGTTTTTTTTCTTTCTTTTTGAGTTGTGAACATGTGTTTTAACTCTCATACCTGAGCTTTATGGTGTTTTTGGTTACTTGGCTTGCTCCTATCAGGCAGTTTTTCAAGTTTTCATCATCACTCTCATGCAGTGTGCCTGGTCTATTGGCCAGGAAACATTTCAGCACCTCTCCAGTCAACTGTGGATGTTGACATATGTCTCATGATTATGATATACTATTATAACATTGTCCCCAAAGTAACTTTCTCATGTCTAGGATGAGCAAAATGATCATTCAGTTCCAATAAAAATATTTTGAGACATCTGTGGTGGTTGATTAAAATCTCTCTTAAGTGAATTTATCAATATGACCAAGAGTTATTATTTTCATCCTCTATCAAATTACATTTTACCCAGTCCTTTGAAATCACTTCCATCTGCCTGAGTGGACCCAGTTGAGGTAGATGATATATCCAAGGGCCCTTTGCTACATAAATGCTCATCTTCCAAGGTGAAAGCCTGAGACTTTCTACTCTTTTAGGTTTACCTAGGGATAGGTGAGCAAGATTTAATTAATTAACTACTCTCTTCTCCCTGAAAGAATCGCATTATTAAAACCTCTCTCTGTTGAACAGATTGACCTCCTCTACTGTTGTCTTCTCTTACTTGGTGGAGCTGAAATAAGATTTCATTTATTCCCTGGAATACTTACATAAATGGTTGCAGATACAGAGACAGTGGCTATGAAGTCTATAATTGGCAAATACTTGGAACCTGTGTAGAGTCTCCCATTACTCCGGACTAGTGATATGTCTATTTAGCAAAAATTCCCTAACCATGAGAAGAAAAGGAAATGAATAACAGAAGATCATCCAGAGATACCCTGTATCATAGCCACTCTTTCTTGATGAGCTTATGTGGGGTACTCCATATTCAAAGCTTTTTAGTGTAGTTATCATATTTTAAAATGTTTATATACTCCACATTGTATAATGTTCACACATTGTGACCTAAATAATTTACTGACTGGTTTACCGGTGGTTTCCATTCCTTAAACATAGCAAACTATGCTTTACTGTAAAGCTGTTTCTAGGCTATGTCTCAAGACACCACCTTGCATCCTTTATCTATCGAATCTTCAGCCAGACTGACGAGTGGATTCACATCACTGACACTATCCACATAATTAATGTCAAGACCAACAATTTAATCTTTGTATCTCATTATTTTTCTTCAATTGCTTTCCAAAGCCGAAGCACCCATCCTTAAACTATGAAGAGAATACCTAGAAATATATCTTTTTTGAACAAAAAAAGAGGTACGTTTTAAATAAATTTTCTCTTAATTTCTCTTTATTTTTCTATAAGCAATCATTACCATTGAATGAAAGATATTTAAGCATAAATTGATTTTAAATAGATTGGGAGTTAGAATATATTTCCATATCTTATATATTCAAAAACAAACAAGACCTCTTCAATTATCTATATATGGACATCTGTACATATAACTAATTGCATGCAAAGAAAGCTGAAACAGCCCCACCAAATACGGGCAGCTTTTTTTTGAGTGTGGTTAAAAAAATAAGAATAAAATGCAGATAGGACAGATATTTACTTCTTGAACCGCTAAAGTGTTGGATTCTTAATAATACTTAATTTACATAATACTTTATGAAAGAAAATAAAGAGGTAGGCTTCCATTTTTGGTTTGATATTTAAAAGAACATTAATGATGCTAACATTCAATGTTAAACATAGAACATTGCCCATGTAACCACAATAACTCTTGGGACTTCAAAATGTTTTTCTACTCTCCAGTAAATCCCACAAATCAGCAATTCAAGGCTGGCTCTTCTGTCATAGGTACAGTTGGTGCTCATCAGTAACCAGCTCATTTCCCTTTGCTGGTCTTCTCTGACCACTCACCTAAATCGTCTGGCTTCTAAAGGGACTAGAAGTAAACGGCAACTTAGTTCTAAAATATAATTTTTAAAAAAAATAAAAAGGTAGCCAAAGAAATATTTTAAAACTGTACTTAATCTCCATCACTGGAAATTTTATGATTGTACTGTACAGGTCTGCCTTTGACCTTGACGAAAAGCACACTTTTAGGTGATACTCTCAATTCAGAGAAACTCAGAAATAAAGAGGTCCCAAGGGATATGGCATGGGGAGTTTCCTACTCCAGAGGCTATTCTCTACAGTGAATATATGCCTCATGCTCTCACATGAATACTGGTCACAACTGCAAGTGGATTGTTTGTTTTGCTGTGGTATGATTTTATTTCAGATTCTAGTTAGAATATAAACTTAGTGATTTATCCATGGGAAAAATAAGATCAAATATGGTGTTCCGCTGGTAAGAAGGTATAGTCTATACCCTCTAAGTTTCTTAACTGCTCCCATAATCCCCTTCCTCTAACACATTTAAGATATTTTCATGATATTTTATTACCATATTACATACACTAATTGGGATGGCTTGGAATTTCTGCACAGCTTCCAGAAATACCAAGGGTTTCTTGTCCCAGCTATATCTTGGGACTTTGGGGCTCCCTATGCATCAGACAGACAGCCTTCAATTCGGTGTCAGCCCTCCCTAAATGCCGTGGTTGAGGAAGTATCTGTGTTTCACAGCACCACAGTCGTCACAGTCTACAATTTTTCTGGATTACGGGGACTGTTCAGACACAGATACAGATACGTAGACATAATTAACAGAAATTTCTGAACATGGAGAAAATAGATTGTTAATAATTAAGCTCAGGAAGAAACCTGATAGAAAATATGGAGTGAAATCTCTCAAAAGTTTTAACCGTCAATAGTTGCCATGGGGAGTGAATTATGCTTTTGGAAATGAATAGAAGGAAACGTAGAATGGCACCGAAGTTGGAGAAGGACTAGAGTCAGAGACATTGAGTGTGCACCCCAGTCACACTATTTCTCTGCTTTTACCGGGTTCCATTGGGAGTCAGAATCAGAGTAACAAGACCTATTTCATGGGGTTACTGTGGAGATTAGATAATGTGAGTGAAAGTTTCTGATACACAGTGGGTATCCAGAGGGGAAAAAAGGAGAGACATAGAAACAGGGAGATTAGTTTTCACACCACCTGAACCTAGTAACTCAATAAACCAAAATAGGAATTGTCTCATTTTCTTTCTTTCCTTCTTTTCCCCCCTAAGTTTTGATTCTCTTTGGTGAGTTCTGCTTTAAGTTATTAGATTTTACAATTATACTCTTGGAATCTGGAGATTTAACTCTCTCACCTAGGACGTGATTGAAAATTAATTATAACAGTATCATTACTATGACTATTAATATACTTAATTTAGCAGTAATATTTTGTCTTTCATAATTCAACTGAAATAATATTAACAACTTTTAGAGCAATATTAGGTGAGAAAGCACGCATAGGCTTTTATTTCTTTGCTATAACCTAGAGCACCCAGAGACTATTTCTTTTTCACCGGCAGATCCAAAAGCGATCACAGTAAAAGTAAATTCAATAAATTCTTCTTGAACATATTAGAAGAAATTAAAAGGCCCTCCTACATCTAGTACTTTCTAGGCATTTTCATCCCTGGTAACTGATCACCTTTGTGGATTTAAACAATATCAACTACATGTTGACTATAGACAGTGGTGAGGATAACAGACAAATCAGAGGAAACTTGAAGCAGTTAGTGCCAAGAGTAATAACAGAATTATTACACATACAGAGAATACTTTTCATATAACTATTGACCATTTATGTTTTTTAAATCAGTTATCTTTTCATAGGACACATATTCTTATAAAGAGCTTTATTATTTTCCTTGATTCATAGAAATCCTATGTCTTCTCAACTAAACTAACTTTTCTCTAAACCAATATCCTTTTCAGAAGCTAGTTCCAAATAGGCTCTATTAACTGTGTTGCTTTGGGCATTTACCTTTTAACTCAGCTTTTCAGTAGTAAAATGAGTATGATTATTGTCATGGTTATGAAACAATTATTTAAAATGTTTATTATAGCTCTGAGTTATATAGAAAAGAAAAAAAAAAAACATAGAGCTGGTTTCCAACTTTGATAGAGGACTATGAACACCAGTCATCAGGAATTAGTAATGGCTGCTGGAAATAAATGAACCATTGTGGCAAAGCCCCTCTGATCAATAAATTTTTTAAAGAACTATGCAGAAGCAGATGGCAAAAAATGAAGGAAAAATTAAACTGGAAAGAGAAAAAAGCCAA
>PITA01032842.1:0-13458 GCA_004023965.1 Spilogale gracilis
AGGGATGGGAGAGCCTGGTGGTGGGTACTGGGGGCACCTATTGCGTGGAGCACTGGGTGTGGGGAATGGGGAATGAATCTTGGAACACTGGGAAAAAATTTAAGTAACAATAAAAAAAATTAAAAAAAAAAAAAAGAATACTGGTCTTGTCTTCCTAGTCCAGGGTCTTGCACAGTACTTTCCATTGCAAAGCTCATCCTGAATGTTCTCTGATGATGCTGATGCAGTTTCTGACCAAGACCTACAGCTGGACTTATGAATATTGCCTGGGCATTTAAGATGCAGTTATTTGCATTGAGAAACTATCTCAACATGCTACAGCTGCTCATTCATATGCATAAACTTATGTAGACATTGATTTAAGGAAAGAAATTTAGCTTGCATTGTAAGTAAACTACTTGGATGTTATATATACTTTCACTTCTGGGAACCTTTAGGTAGAGGAGGTATCTATATTTTCCGGGGGATATATTACATACTCATTTTTTAAGTTTCCATCACATTTTTGACCTTAGAGAGAAAAAGACCATAGTGTCCAATTCTGGTTTAAACTTGTGACTTAATTCAGAGTAGTAACTCTGGAGAAGATCAGAATTTCACGTCATTCTAAAAAAAATGAGTACTTTTTTTTTCTGAATTAGCTTCACAATTTCAAAGGAGTAAAAAAGATTACTGAAATGAATTTCTGCTTTAAAATATATTAAGTTACTTAAATTTTAAAGTGATGCCTTACGGACTTTATTTTTTTGGTCTGTAAAGCCATCCATCAGGATGAAGTTCAATCTTACCTCATCCTCACTAAACTGCTTCTCTGTGTACTTACAGGAGAGGCCATAATGAAAGGCAACAAAGCCTGAGTAGGTTCACTGTTCACTAGATGGGGAGTTCTAGCAAGATTTGTGAATCTGCTTGATCATCTGTATTTAGAGGGGAGGTATAGGCTAGGTAGAGGTGAATGACACATGAACGTCTTAGATCCCCTACAGCCTGACCTGACCTTAGTAAAACCGCTGAGGTATGACCAATCATTGAGTAACACATGCCGGAAATCAAATCCGGTGATGCCACCTCAGGTGAAATCACCCTGGACTCCAGGTAGAGGAGTCCACCCCAGAGTGCTGGGCCCTCAAGTATTCTAGCACAGTGCTTCTCAAACTACTGTAAATATAAATAACCTATGGATCTTGATAAAATGTAGATTTTGACTGAGTAGGCTGGAGGTGGGGCTCAGCACTGAGCCCAGTGCAGAGCTTGATCTCATGACCCTGAGATCATGACTTGAGCTGAATCCAAGAGTGGGATGCTCAACAGATTGAGCCATTCAGGAGCCCCAGTGACTTTTAAAAAATTCATCAGTGGTGTTAAAGTTGAGTTTTAGAACCTTAGAAAATGTTAGAGCTTTAATCATTTTTTCTTTGTGTTATATTACAGAACAATAGCTGTAGATATTCCTCAGTGCAGGAGAGAGCGGGTATTTATACACTAGGGTCATTTCTTTGTAGGAAAAAAAAAGGTACCACGCAGTTTCTGACCAAGACCTACAGCTGGACTTATGAATATTGCCTGGGCATTTAAGATGCAGTTATTTGCATTAGAGCTTTAATCATTTTTTCTTTGTGTTATATTACAGAAAAAAAAAAGGTACCATGCAGTTTCCAACTACTTGGATGTTATATATACTTTCACTTCTGGGAACCTTTAGGTAGAGGAGGTATCTATATTTTCCGGGGGATATATTACATACTCATTTTTTAAGTTTCCATCACATTTTTGACCTTAGAGAGAAAAAGACCATAGTGTCCAATTCTGGTTTAAACTTGTGACCTAAAAACTGTATCAGCACCAAATATCCCAACTGAGGATTCATTTACCATTTTCTGCATCTAATATCAGAACCCCAGGCAATTCATTCAATATCCATCCAGCAAATAGTTCTTAAACACTTACTATTAATTATTTGCAAACACAATGAAGATATTATATTGCACTTCTAAAACAAATGGAGACTGATTCAGTAACTCTTTAATAAAACATAGTCAAATTCATATTGTGCAAATTCTCTGAGAACATAAAATGAGTGATAAATGGGTTCTTGCCATCTAGAAGCTTACTTGAGTGGGGAAATGTGCAACTCATGTTAAGGGACACACAAACTATCTGAATACAGCTCTAGAGAGCTCAGAGAAAGAATCAATCGACATTGACTTAGCAGATAAAAGAGGTCTTTATAGTGGAATTGACATCTATAGGCCCTCAAAATAAGGATGGATAGAAAAGGAGAAAAGAGAATTCCAGGGAGAGGACCCCACATGAGCAAAGGTCCAGAAACATGACTGCTAAGGACCAAGTACTGAGGAACAGAGGTTGGCTGGGACCATACTGTGAAGGGCATAGAGTTTGTGCACAGGGGTCATATCCTAGAAAACAATAATTGTGGAAGCAAGGGGGAAGATGCAAAGGGACAGGAGTGTATATGTATATGCGTGTGTATGGGGGGAGGGCAGGCATTATGGTTCCCTTTTTGAAGTGGTGTTGGAGTACCTTCACTAACTGACTCTAGGTAATTGGAGTTTACAAGAATTAACTTCCCATACTGCTTAAGTAGAATTATTCCTTAAGTATCAGATCCACGATCCTCTTAAAAAAAAAGAGAAAATAACTTCATTATTTACTTCTTAATATCAATATAATACATAATAGTTTCATGGTAAGCATGTGATAGAAATATTTTTTAAAAGGTGGTATAAGTGACTCATAATCATACCAGCAGAAGGAAAGTTTGTTTGTATGCAACTCCTCAAATGTGGCTTTAATTCTACTCCCTAGAACTAGACACTGAATAAAATTTAATGATGGATAGAGTAATTTAGACAATTGGGGGCAAGCTCATATCAGGCAGAAGTATAACAACTTTGGTCTTACTTTGCAGAGTGAAAGTTGCCAAGGAAGACATTTATTGTTATATTATGATAATTATAAATTATTTATAATTATTCCAAAAATGTGGTAAGTCTTATGAAACACAGTTGGAAATTGTTTTATATTTTGCAATACACACTTATTTTCTGTTTTGAAGTAAAAATGATAAAATGCAAATAATAAAAATGAATCATCCCTCTAATCTTCAGTTGTTTTCAAGTGGAAACTCAAGTGCTAGAGAATGGTAAATAGTATCTGCTAGTTCATCATTTCTTTAAGAAATACCAATAATACGAATAACATTAAAATTGATTTATCGGTGAACAAAATATAGGTTTTGTGCCTGCATACACAGAGTTCAAAATCTTATTTAGTTTAGTAAGATATTTTTTCTCTCTGCATTTCAGAATAGAAATCCCACCCATTTTTAGAAGTCTGACTCCATTTCCCCATTTTCATGAAGTACTCTTGAACTGTTTGACTCCTGCAGCTTTATCCCTTCTCTGACGTTCCATAGATCCCAGAGATAGTATGATTATTAAACATTTTGGTCCTACATCATCAGAAAATGATCCCTGTTAAATGTATCTAAGTCCTTTCTCCTAAGATTAAAAAAACATTACTTAAAAGACAATGACTTGGGATGGGGGTGAGGACCAAGTTTTCTGAATATCTAATAATACCAAGGAAGGAATCTAATATATTCCTGATAAAAGCATTTGAATGTAACTGAAAAAATTACTGAAAGAAAGCCTGGTTCTTGATCATAACAAAAGAGAAGTCAATAAAATTTGTCTTAGCATGGACACTTCACAACCCTGGTGTAAATGAGGGAGATCTGATAAGAATTTCCTAATGGACTCTCGTGGCATACTCTTCATTTGTTATCTTAAAGGTAAATTGTTCATTACTTCCTAAAAGTGTTGTGTAGTTAAAATAAAAAGTGTTCTATAATTTAAATGTTCCTAAATGATCGAAACAACAATCCAATCAGTTTTCCATTTCAAACAATAGTTAACTTTAAGCTCAGTTACACATTAAATTTACAAAGGGGTGAGAGGATTGCTTGGTGTTACATTATCACATTTCCAACTGATTTAAAGCTGTGACAAATTAGAATACAGATTATTAAAATAGGGAGTTCTGTGAATCTTATCTGTACTTTGGCATTTTGAAGTAAGCTTACTGTTTTTATTTACAAATTTCTTCAGAAGCACTTTGAAAATCTATGATTTATAAGATGTGCTTTGAATAGGTATCTTCACAAAGCACAGCATAGTATCCAAATTAAGTATATTGCTTTAAGGAAGTAAGGCTGTAAGGAAGCTTAAGATGAAGATTTATGCTGATAGAACTATGACATGCTTGTCCTTTACTGTAACCTTTAAAGTTTAAATTCACTTTGTTCAAGGTCATTTGAATGGCTATCTTTACTATCAAGGGCTTCTAATGGGCGTAATGGGTGTTGGAGATGAAACTGTTCAGAAATGGGAAAAAAGCCTGGGATATTAATGCCATGTGCCAGGTTATGGTAAAGGGAAGTCTGAGAATGAACGAAAACTGCTGTAAAGAAAATGGAAAAATTCCACGGGAAATTTCTTATTCTACATGAAGTAGAATTCGCTCGTCAAATTATGCTAACCCAAATGTTTTTATTTTCTGTTTTACAGTGGATCCTTCTGGAGGCAATTTATTCCTATTAGAAGACATGCCTACTAATTTTTAAGAAGTAGAAAGACTTTCAAAACTGTCTGGGTAGAACATTTTCTCCTGGTGCTGTCATCACTATCTTTGACAATCACAAATCCCCTCTTCCCCAGCTCTCTGGCCATATCTGGGTGAGGCCAAGAGGAGAAAGCATTTCATACATTTTTTTAAAATAACTTAATTGCAAATTCTAATTCTAAATTCAGGCAAAATAAATTTAACATTCCAAAAAACACATGGAAGAATGTTTTCTTTATTTTCACATGAAATATGCGGTTGGCCACCATTAGGGTAAAATCTAAGACATCACAGGCAAGACACAAACCTCAGTCTTCCAAAGAACAAGACCAACTGACATTAAGAATCACCTTAAAAGGTCAAAGATGCTCTTTATACCACCCTGTAAAAATGCTCACCCTTAATGGCATCTTGTACTTTCATATTTATCGGTACAATAGTCCTGTCTACCAGCCTTGTGGACCAAGGGCACTGAACTACATTTCCTAAAGACAGAAACCACACTCTGCTTTTTTGGTGAAGTCTAGCCCACTGTGGGTGGTTAACTGCATTTCATTAACAAAAGGAGTAACCTACACACAAATTTGCTGAGCAATCAACCATAGGTCACATCTCAGTTGTCCCACGGAGCCTCATTCTGATCTCAGATACGTGTTGGGAAACAAAGCAAAGAGCAGGCTATGGCTAATGCAATTTAGGATATCTCCTGGAGTCTCATTTGGCTAATCCAATTTATGACATCTCACCAAGTTCCAGGGTTTACAGTAGTGTATTCACAAACAAGAGATACTATAGCAGAAAAAGCAAACAAACAAACAAAACAAACCAAAATCCCAAACCAGGGACAACCAAAAATCATGTTAGCATTAGTAAGAGTTAATACCACAAAAAGAATATGGTCCACTGGTCACGGTCTGTTTCTCTTCTTGCTTCTGAAGGGATTCAGGAACAATCACCCTCCTGCACTGAATGTCCACTTTGGCCTGTGGATTTTGACCTGAACACAATCTAGACCCTATAGGCTCAAGAGAAACTTTTGCCCCTCTCATAAATACACAGAACAATCTCAACTGGAGGTCTTTCTCAGAACAAGAGTTATTAGCAGAGATAAATTTTATCTGAGTGACTCATCTGCATGGCAGGGCAAATATCTAATTACCAAGCATCTGTTCTTCTTATGGCCTGGGCAGTTGACTCCTGTCCTCTGAAGTCCCAGACCCCTGCCCACTTCTTAGCTCAGGAGGACATAAATACCTTATTTCGTCCATCTATGTGGATTCCCCATACATATGCTATTAAATCTGATTTTTGCCTGTTAATCTGTCTCATGTCAACTTGATTCTTAGTCCACCTTAATTCTTTTTACAATATTCACTGCTGACCAAAAGTGTGTACCAGATAAGAACACAAATAATAAAACCAAATGCTAGGTTTTTTGGATTATGTTTGTTTGTTTGTTTTGAATTCATACTTCAAACAGGACTTTTTAACTGATATTTTCTTTGGAAGATTAAGAGTAACAAAGCCTCATTTTCTTTGGACATGAAACACCCATTTCTCAGGATAGGTAAGTTTAAAAAAAATCATGTTGGTGGAGACTGATTAATACAGGTGATCAGAACTGTGTGTGCATATTCACAAAGAAACACAGTGGAACTTTGCAAGTTTGGATTCTCACTGACCTTCAGGCTGGTATTGTGCTATAATGGTCACTATCTGTCCAGCCCCCTTCAGTGCGGCAGCAGCCTGTTCATGAGATGCTCCACGGAGGTCAATGCCATTCACCTGGAGGAGGAAGCCAGAGAATTTTGGTATTTCATAAGGCAGAAACGTTTCTCCACTGAGAAGCTGTCTAAGATTACGTCACCTGCCTCAAAACCCCTCCTGTCCTACCAAGGCATTTGAGTGTTACCTAGCAAGTTTCAGACCCTTGATGGCTTTTAGTTAGCAGAGACATGAAATTTCATCTTGTGGCATTTATAGCATGTCTGACTAGGTTGAAACTTTGTCTATGCCTGTCTACAGGAATTTTAGTGTGTGCATTTGATATGCCTCTATGAGTTTCCTAGATTTCTGGGGTGGATATGAGCTTTCAAAATTAGAGGAAAAACAGGATAATAAGGAGAGACACATGTAATGTACACAGACGAGTATGTGCTGACAGATTAATAAATTCAGATGAGGTTCTGGGTAGACTGTATGAAATGGGGCTGGCTACTCGCCAAATCCCTCATTTTGGTCAGATGCCGGGTTCTGTCATCCCAAGCTTGGTTAGACAGCCCTGAGCCTTGTTCCAAAATAAACTTGACTGCCCCATTTCTCATGGACAATTCCAGAATGAATTCTGACAAAATGAAATAAAGGATGCCTGGAGTTTATGTTTGCTGTTGCTAACTCCCATTCTGGGGCCGATGCCAAAAGAGAAACAGAACATCTAAAAAACAAGCACAAAACTGTGCCGAGAGGGAAAAGTCATTCTGAAGTCAAATTTAATGAGAAGTAAAAGCTAAAATCTTTCTCAAATCAACTCAGTCTAAGTCAACACAATATAATTACTGAGCGCTTTCCAACATCAGGGCTCTGTTTCTGCCCCAGGAGAGGAGCAGGGGTGGAAAACAAAGGTGAACAGGGCAGGCCCTAAGAAGCTTTTCTGCTTCGACTGAACACACAGTAAGGCCACTTCTCTAACCTACACAGAACTAGAGTTTTGTTGTTGTTGTTGTTGTTTTGTTTTTTTTGCAGTTGATGCTACAATTCTGCTTCCTTTTACTTACACAGAAGTTGGCTACCATCAATGAAAAATTATTTAAAAAAAAAACCCTGACCAGTTACATGTAATATAGAAAATCTTATTTTGCCTCTCATCTCTTTGACAATGACATAGGGTGGTGGATGGTAAGTTGCCTCTGTTTCCCTGTAGGCCCTGGGATATCTGTAATTTTTAGTTCCATAGTCCTCTCATAATAGCTTTGTGAAAGTCTCCTTATCCACTTTTATAATTGTCCCTGCCTCTTCCCTGCTTTCCATTCAGATGAACTCCTTACTGAGAGCATGAATGACGTGGAAACATTGAGCTGGTTGTGTGGCTAGACTGTGTCACTCACCAGCCCTTTCACCCCTGAGACTCAATACTCTTCTGCCTTGGAGGGAAGTGACTATGAGGAGACTCTTTGAGTCTAAAGTTCCCTTGAACTATAAAATTTCAGATTTACTTGTTACTAGATGACAGTCATTTCAGAGACTGTCTAGGCATGGATGAGTCAGAATATGACTCAGACAGGAAAAGTAATAAGATATAGGAACTTGCCTACAGGAAGCTGAATGCACAAACTTCGTGGGCCAAATAACTCTTGTCAAATAATTAGGGTAAACTTCCTATTAAAAATAATATAGGACCGTGGTACATGAATTCTAATGTTTCAGAAAGGTATCTAAAAATAAAAACAACAACAACAACAAAAAAACCCCTCACCATCTTCCCTCAGTTTTTTGTGTATACTCCCTAGAAATCTACTATATGCATATGCACGCACACAACTTTATTTCTGTTTCTTTATTTACATATTTTAATATATCATCACATTTTTAGGTAAGTGAGTAGGATCATATCACATATATAGTTCTATAACCTGTTTCTGTTTTGCTTTTCATTTAACAATATATCTTGGGCAATCAGCTCATACCCTTTTGCTTTTTTTTTTTTTTTTTTTTTTTTAAGATTTCATTTATTTGACAGAGAGAACCACAGCCAGAGAGGGAACACAAGCAGGGGGAGTGAGAGAGGGAGAAGCAGGCTTCCTGCTGAGTATGGAGCCCGATGTGGGACTCAATCCCGGGTCTCTAGGACCATGACCTGAGCTGAAGGCAGTCACCCAACCAACTGAGCCACCAAGGCGCCCCCCCCCCCTTTTGCCTTTTTAACAAGAGCCCAGTAATCCACAGTATGGATGAACCAGCATTTTTTTTTTTCAAAAGGATCCCCACCACTGTTGTAAGATTGTGTCCAGAGTTTTGCTACTATGAACACTTATTGAAGGTATTTCTGAGGGGTAAATTCCCTGGAAAGATACTTTCTAAGTCAAAGGGTACAGGCATTGTTTGTTTCTTTTAATTTTCTCTTGCATGTTTTTAATATGATTATTTATTCACTAAGCAAACAGAAGCTAATAAAGGAGAAAGCAAAAAGAAAAAGGCCAGAATCTCCTTGTTCAAATAATGTATTGATATAAAAATAAAACTAATGTATGTACATAATGCACATAGATGAAAATTAAAGCAATATGAAAGGCATAAAGATAAAATGATCCCAACCCTTAAATTCTAAGGATAATCATTTTGATAGTTTTTTGTACATACTACCAATTATTTTTTATGAATATAAGCAGGCTTATCAAGTTACAAATTTAAAATTCTACACAAATAAGATATCTTACACATAGTTTTATACCTTTATTTTTTCCACTACTAATATATCTTTAAAAATTTTCATCATTCACATACTCCTATACATTGTCCCATACATTTTGATAGCTGTGAAGTGTTCTTTGATTCAGTATAAATTTGTTTTATCAGTGCAGGGTTGATGGACCCCTAGGTTGTTTCAGTATTTTGCTATTATGAACAATACTGCAATAAATAGCATGTAACAAGTTTTTGAATAAAGGGTGTGAGCAATAAATTTTGATGCTATTGCCAAGTTGTCTCCAAAATTTATACTCCCACAAATAAAATATGACTGATTTTCCTCACAGTCTTGTAGAAATTGCATATACTCCAATATCTGACCATTGCCATTCTGATATGTGGACAATTTTATTTTTAAATCTTGCTTTTCTATAATGATGAAGTTAAGCATCTTTTTATGTTTGCTGGTTATTTATGTTTCTTTTTTGCATAAAATGGCAGTTTGCTCATTTCACCTATTTTCTATTTGTATACAGTTTGTTCTTTTTTTTTAAAAAAGATTTATTTATTTATGTGTGTGTGTGACAGAGAGTGTGTGTTGGGGAGGAGGGGCAGAGGGATGGAGAGAGAGTCCCATGTTGACTCCATGCTGAGTGAGAAGCCTATTGCAGGGCTCAATCCCACGACTGTGAGATCATGACTTGAGGGGATTGCTATGAAGTACCAAATGCCTTAAAAACTCGTCCATCCAGCACTTACACATTAGAACATTAAAGTCATTCCCATAGGAGAAGGGAAGTGCCCAGAGTCATACCAGAGTTAGCATAGGGCTGGACGAGCCTCAGGCTTCCTTGTCCAACTCAGGCTTCTTCCCATTGTAGTAGATGTGCCCATGGGTGTGTGTTCATTTTCTACTGGGCCAGTAATAACCAAATACTGCTGTTATCCTGAACAATACCAATTGCCCAGGTACCTGCTGATATTCCTCCAGGTTTTAGTAAACATGCTTCTCCTCTAGTCCAATTTTTCAAGGTCACTTTGACTCTTACTTCCCTCTCTGAGGTTTTGAGTTTTTATCAGTAATTTTTGCTTGAATAACATTTTAGATGTATTTAAAAACAGTTTAGATCACTGATATATTTTATTTTTCAGAACAATTTTTGAGAGATATATTTATTTATTTGAGAGAGAGCATGAGTAGAGAGAGGGGTAGAGGGAGAGAAAGAGAGACTCTCAAGCAGACTCCCTATGGAGCAGAGAGCCTGACTGGGGGGGAAGGGGCCTAATCCCATGAATCTGAGATCATGACCTGAACAGAAACCAAGAGTCGAATGCCTAACTGACTGAGGCACCCAGATACCACAAAGAGAGAGAAAGAGAGTAGTAAGCAGACTCCACGCTAAGCATGGAGCCTGATGTGGGGCTCGGTCCCATGACCCTGAGATCATGACCTGAGCTGAAACCAAGAGTTGGAGGCTTAACTGAGCCATTCAGGTTTCCCTGATGACATTTTTTTTTTTTTAAGATTTTATTTATTTGACAGAGAGAAACATAGCCAGAGAGGGAACACAAGCAGAGGGAGTGAGAGAGGGAGAAGCAGGCTTCCTGCTGAGCAGGGAGCCTGATGTGGGACTCGATCCCGGGTCTCCGGGATCATGACCTGAGCCGAAGGCAGTTGCTTAACCAACTGAGCCACCCAGGCACCCCTCCCTGATGACATTTTAAAACACCAAGTCACAGAGTCTCGTATATTTATTATTTCTATTTTTCTACTTCAGCTTGAATTTTCTCTTCTTTAAACATGAACTGGGAAATTGGAGGTCACTGTTCTTGAGTTTGATAGTTAAAACCAGTTAATATTCATTGAGCCTCAAGCATGTTTATACTTATTATATATATTACATATTAGATGATTATACTTATAATATATATCCATTATATTATTATACTTAGATATTTATACATTATCTCATAATCCTTAGGAGGCTGGGATTATTTTTCTGATTTTACAAATAAGAAAACTGAGCTCAAAGAGAATCACTAACCTGCTCAAGGTTAAACAGTTAGAAGAGGTTAAGGATTTAAAATGGCCTAATTAAAACTCCTGAGCTCTTAATTCCAATTCCTACTGTTCTCCCTTTAATATTCTCTTCAATTCCAAGGTCTGTGCTTACAAGATTCGAGTTCTGAAGCTTGCATCTCAAGTTCCCTGAGACTGACAGAGCACAGCTGGGTGTAGCACCCTGCTCTGCCCCACCACAGCCCCGAGCAACCTGGTTTAGACATCATGACCCAGGTGATAACGATTAGATCATGCCAGGCCGAAGCAAAAGGCTTTGGGCAGTCTAGATAAATTCCATCTAGTGCTGTTTATGTATACAAATGTCACTGGATCCTAGAAAAAAATAATTCTATTTGTTAGAACATCCTTTTCACAACTATGTTGGTAATCAATAGAAATTTCAGCACTTCTAGTTGGTTCAAGTAGTTGTAGGTTTATTCAGATGCTAATGTGAAGGCAAATAATGCTCTATGTCCAGAGTCAACCCTTTCCCTGTTTGCTTTCAAAAGATAAATATTATGTTAGCTACTTCAACCATGAGGGCCCCTGGTTTGGGGCTCCAGGGGTTATCTGAGTAAATGACTCTATATGTTTTCCAGAAATACTTATCTATTTTTAGTATTATAGAAAGGATGATATCAAGGGGTGCCTGGGTGGCTCAGTCAGTTAAGCATCTCCCTTCAGCTCAGGTCATGATCCCAGGGTGCTGGGATGGAGCCCCGCACTGGGCTCCCTGCTCCGCGGGCAGCCTGCTTCTCCCTCTGCCCTTCCCCCTGCTCATACTTTCTTTCTCTAATAAATACATAAAATATTAAAAAAAGGATGATATCAAAATCAGAGCATTTCAGAAATGGGGAAAGCCCATTTGTATGTATATATGCCTTTAAGATGATTCATTCACATTATGTATTCTTATATCCTTGTCTCCCATCATGTGGACCTTTTTATTTCTCTAATTTAGGTATTTCTGTATCTTTGCACATGCTAATCTCCCTATTTAGAACATGACTTTTCATCCCTTCTTCACCTGGAAAACTTCTCCCAGTCAAAGATTCAGTATAGAATGTGCTTACTTGTGAGCTCCCAAAGGCAGGAACCCATCTTATTGGAACTTGTGTTCCTAGCATAGCACTTGGCAAATAGTAGGTACACGGTAACTAAAGATGTGAGTGAATAAGGAAGTGAATGGGTGGAAAATATATTCATGTTATGTTATTCCAGGTAAATGGTCATATAAGCTTGATGTGACACTACTGGCTTTGCTCTGATGAACTCTTTGTCTTTCCAAGAAATCCACTGCACCTCGGGTCAGCTTTCATAATTAAAAAAAAAAAAAAGGTCTTTGTGTTGTATCTAAATCATCTTCTTGGTACTTTTTACCTCTTGGTTCTACCTCCTCCTCTGAGGGCTCAGAGAACATTTCTTCTTTTTAATTCTTTTTTTTGTTGTTGTTAAGATTTTATTTATTTGATAGAGAGAAACACAGCCAGAGAGGGAACACAAGCAGGGGGAGTGAGAGCGGGAGAAGCAGGCCTCCTGCTGAGCAGGAAGCCCGATGTGGGATCCCGGGTCTCCGGGATCATGACCTGAGCTGAAGGCAGTCGCTCAACCAACTGAGTCACCCAGGCGCCCCTATTTCTTCTTTTATATGATTCTCTTTCTAACATTTGAAGATAGTTTTCTCTAGGTTAAATGGCCTCATTTCCTTCCTCATTTCTCCATATCACTCTTACCAAATGACCACTTGCCTATGTTTACATACTACTAGTGATAGGGAACTCCTTCCTCCTCTAGTCTGTCCATTCCATTATCTTATGAGTGTTAATCCTGGAATCTTGATATTATTTAATACCTGATCAGAGACTCAACTGAATGCATGTGAGGTGAAATATGGCAACAGGGATGCTTACTTATGGCTTTTATCCTTGGATAAAAGGATATCCTTATCCTTGAATGCGTACCCATCTACAGCTAAACACAGAACTGACATAAATTTGGTTTTAAAAAACTATCCATTTTAGTTATTTCCTCTTCCACATTAAGACAGGAAGTGAACTTGCATGACATATAGCTATTATCAAGCAATTCACCATTTGATAGAGGACACAGCTAAACACACAATCAAGCAGCAGGTGGAAGACATTAAGACAGGAAAAGGTCAGAAAGTTCTGGGCAGGAGGAGGGGCCCCTACTGAAGGTATGTGGAGGTATGAGAAGGTTTTTTGGAGAAAGTGAGATCAGAAATAAGATATAAATGAGTTATCCAGGTCAGGATGGAAGGGAATGCCCATGGAGGGCTGTGGCCCAGGAGAAGCAAGAGTATTCCAAGCAGAAAGGGGAGGGACATG
>PITA01032843.1:0-13458 GCA_004023965.1 Spilogale gracilis
TACACAAACTCAAATCAGAAAAAAAGTGTTTTATGGAAAAAGTACAAATCAATATAGGAAAAATCAAGATTACAATGGGTGGATGAATAAAGAGAGTACACACATAATTGAAAAAGGTGGAGATTTAAACAAGAATGTGTAAACGCCCTTAATAAACAAACAATCAAAAAATACAAATTGAGAAGCACCTGGGTGGCTCAGTTGGTTAAGAATCTGCCTTAAGCTCAGGTCATGATGCTGGGATCCTGGGATCCAGCTCCACTTTGAAGGATCCCAGCTCAGCAAGGAGTCTGCTTCTCCCTTTCCTTCTGTCCCTTCCCCTACTCCTCTTCTCCCTCTCTTACATGTGTACTCTCTGTCTCTCAAATAAATAAACAAACTGCAAATTCAAAAACAAAGCAAGGCACTTTACATCTATTAACTTAACAAAGAATAGTACTATTTAATGCCACAAAGTTGTGGGAAACCTGCATATTCCCCAATGGTTGTAGAATAAATTGATACAACATATTTGAAAAACAATTCATCAATATCAATCAAGACTGTAGAATATTTTATATAATTAAGCTAATTTTGTGTTAATTTTTCCAATGAAATTTTTCAGTAGAAATAAAATACATAGAAACACTCTTATTTTGGTATTATCCATTTGTACAAGGAAACTGGAGACAACATTAACATCTAAAACCGGGGAGAGTAGCTCAATGGTTTTGTCAGCCAAAAAGGATAATAATTACTAACAACTTTAATAATAGTAATTATAATGTGTTATTAGTTGAAGAGTGAGATATGAAATTTCGTTTATGCCAACATAAGAAAATATGCGTGATGAAAGAACACAGAAATAAAGAAGTGGTTTCTGTGTTAGAGTAGTGGGATTAGGGGTGGTATCGAAGAGAAAGAATACTACTGGCGAAGGAAATAGATCAGGTGGGGATGGTGTTTGCTAGCTGTGCTATCTTATAAAATTATAACTTCTCTCAGCCTCATTTTTCTCTATTGCAAAATGAGGTTACCCCTACTTCATAAAGTTGTCAGTGTTGAATGACATAACACATAAACAGTGTGTAATGGATCTTCCCAAACCAAAAACTATTATCGCATTATTCATGGCAGTTCCGGTACCAAACAATATGGAAAAATCGGATAAAAACCCTCATGAATCATTACAGGATCTTCTTCTTTACTTTAAATGCTTTGGCTAGACACTATCATAAATGCAGTTGTATCAATAGATCTGGTGATGACCCAAAATGGAAATAAACACACACACACACACACACACACACACACACACTCCTGTTCGATCCTGAGAGGTAGTTATTAATATATCCCTCTCTGTGTCAGTCTGAGAAACTCACCGATATAAACACTGACAACAATTATCACTGAACATTTACTGAATGCTTATGACATGCCATGAACTCCCTAATCCCTTTATAGCTGTTAAGTCACATAAAACTCAGAAAAACTCTGTGATATAAATACTATTTTTATTCTAACTTCAGAAGACAAATGGAGACAAAGAGAAAGTAAGAATAAAACTTCAAAAAAAAAAAGCAAGCAAGCAAGCACCTTCTTTCAGATATTGCCACTCTGGTAAGTTACCATTTAAATAAAGCCACTGATTCCACTAACCCAGAGAGAACAGATATTCAACAAGGAACCTGAATCATAGCACGTTTTTTGATAGCTACAAATACAGTGTCTTTCTTTGTATAAAAGGAAATAAAAAAAATGTTAAATTTAAAAAGACCATTCATTTATGAGTGACCAAGAAAGATGTTTCTTCCTTAGGGTTTTCTTCTGCTCGGGTTGCAGCGTTTGTAAGAAGATGATTCATTACCTTAAAGGAGGTTACAAACACCTCCCAGGTGAAATGACTTCCATCAGTTTATCAGAAAGACCACTCAGTTTGGTCATGATTAATTATGGAGTTTAATAACCAAAATTTTAAAAAGTGGGAACGAATATAATATCCTTGCTACCATGTCTGCAAGGAGACAAATGCTAAGCAAATAAACATTAGGGGAGAAGGTGGCAGTTCTTTGACCAAAAACGAAACTCTGCAAATTCCCAGTGGCCCTTGACATCTTTTAGAGCACTGGTGCTGTTAAACACTGTTGAAAGCTACGGAATTTTTCACAAGAAAAATGAGCATTTGTACCTCACTTGCAATTTTATATCTAATTTCAAACGATTGGCAGTCCCTGCTCAGAACCCCTCGGGAGGGGCCTCCGTATCCTAGGATCAGAATCACAGGCACAGGGATAACAGATGTTGGGTGGTGATAATTTAGATGGATTATCTATCACAGGGAAGGCCTCTGATAACAGAGTATTTTAGCAGAAAACTGAAGAAGGTAAGAGAGGTAGCTGTGTGGATATTGAGGGAAAATTTCCTAGGGAAAAGGAACGGTAAGTGCAAATACCTTGGAGGGGAAACTTGTATGGCTTTTGTTGACATAATATTCATGGTAATAGCATCAATTATTACTTAACAAGATTTTGCTAGCATCTCCTGAGTGTTAGGCCCCAGTTGAGCATATATTTAAAATAGTTTTTCCAGGGGCGCCTGGGTGGCTCATTTGGTTAAGCAACTGCCTTCGGCTCAGGTCATGGTTCCGGAGTCCCGGGATGGAGCCCCGCATCGGGCTCCCTGGTCGCTGGGAAGCCTGCTTTTCCCTCTCTCACTCCCCCTGCTTGTGTTCCCTCTCTCACTGTGTTTCTCTCTGTCAAATAAATAAATAAAATCTTAAAAAAAATAAAATAGTCTTTCCCTTTGATGCACTCAAAATATGGAATTGAAATCCTCCTGCTAACATCCCATCAGTCAAGGCCAAGTCCGAGGGCAGGGATTTGCCCCTCGTCCTCAGTGGGAGACCACTACAAAGATGCACAGCAACGGGTATGGATAAAGGGAGGACTTGGCAATTGAGAATTGGCAGTCTATTAGCATAATAAAACATAATCCAGTGGTTCTCAAAGTGTGGTATACATTTTAATGGTGGTATGAGGAGTGATTTTTGAATCAAAAATAATTTTTTGAAACAAAAACATTGCTTTTATTTACTAGTGTGTATTCGTTTTTATGTGTTGAATAATACCATAGGTTCCTGGATTTTTTATTTGATCTTAAAAGTATTATTGAATTAGCAAAGTTGAATAAAGTAAAAATAGTGAGTCGATATACTGTAAATTATATAGTTAATAAAGGGATAAGTGGCAGAAAAGGAAGAGGAGTATCATCCAGTTGGAGAAAGCAGCATGGACAATGGTCCAAAGGAGGAAAATATGTGGTATGGAATATAATAATATATCTCATTGATGGGATACCCAGTGGGCGCCACCCTAAGCTAGACTCCTGCACAGTATCTTTAATCTCCTGGGTGATTCCTGAACCTCAACTCTTGCCTTGGTACCATAGACAAAGGGTAGCACACAATAGACCCTTAGCAGATACCTATTGGCTGACTGAATTATTCATAAACTCTTTCAGAGACTTAATATAATATCTTAATCCAAAACCCAAGTGTCTCAAAATCAAGTCTCATTTTCAGTATTGTTACTCCTTGGAAGGAATAATTTCACCTTTATAAGACTGCCACAATTTGCTCTTCATGGTGAGCCCTCTGATTTCCAAATGACTAACTTCACCCAGGGCTATGAGAGTTGAATGTACACAGACAGAACAAGCCCAGATTCACAGTCTGAGAGAAATATTTATAAAATAAGATACAGGAACTATATTCAGAAAAATAAATGGAAACTCTTCCCTTCAGCCTAAGCCCGAGGAACAGCTACCATCTGCCTCGCTTGGCCCAAGAGCCTGTATTTGAATCATGCTGCTGATTTCCCTCAGAAAAACCAGTCAAAACAAGGTTTTCAAGGCAACTGCTCTTTTAAGTAGAGCTTTATTTAGTGTGGCTCTGATATATGTATTGTATGCATTAGAGTTCCAAAACTGCTCCCTCTCTAGTGATTGCCATAGGAGTAAATAGTGTCACCATCATTCAAACACTCAAAACAAAAGCCTTGGACTTGGCTCTTCTTTATTGTCACACTTCACATTCAATCCATCAGGAAATACTGTAACTCATTGTACAAGTTATATCCGAAGTCCTATCCCTTTTCATCTCTACTGTTGCAACATTTTTCCCAAGCCCCATCGCTGCCCGCCCACACTGGAGTAAGAGCTATCTTACAAACTCCATCCTTCCGCACTTGCCACATGTAACTTCTTTTCTTTTCTTTCTTTTTTTTTTTTAATGCAAAGTTCTTTTTTTTTATGATTTTATTTATTTATTTGACAGAGAGAAACACAGCTAGAGCGGGAACACAAGCAGAGGGAGTGAGAGAGGGAGAAGCGGGCTTCCCCACGAAGCAGGAAGCCTGATGTGGGGCTCGATCCCGGGTCTCCAGGATCATGACCTGAGCCAAAGGCAGTCGCTTAACCAACTGAGCCACCCAGGTGCCCCGCCACATGTAACTTATTTTCTACACTGCAGCTATGGGAGTCCTAAAATGAAAATGGTATCATGTCACTCCTTCCCAAAACTCTTCAATGGCTTTCACTAGGGTTAGTTTGAGTATCAATGTCTCTCTATGACTCAAATAAACGAAATGATGGGCTGTGTCAAAGGCATGTGAATCCACTGAAAGATCACCCAGTAGCTACACCTGGAACAAGATGAGCAATGAATAAATAATGTAGTATTAGATTATAATCTGAAGTATAAAATCAGTATCCAGGAATCCAAACCAATAAATATGCATGATTGATTGAATAAATAAATTAATGAATAACAAATAGAGAAGAATAGACAAATTTCCTGGGCAGAGGGGTTTCAAATAGGTTATATAGATTTTTTTTTAAGATTTCATTTATTTATTTGAGAGAGAGGGAGATTCAGAGAACGAGTGGGAGGAAGAGCAGAGAGAGAAGCAGACTTCTTTGGAGCAGGGACTCCAACTCAGGACCTGATCTCTGGACTCTGGGATCATGACCTGAGCTGAAGGCAGACACTTAACTGACCAAGCCACTTGGGTGCCCTAGGTTTGTAGATATTATCCCCTTAAGGAGATGAAGCATAACTCACCACTCCTTTAAGCGTGAGATACTGATACTGATGCCCTTCTTAGAAAGAGTACTCTATGAAAACTGGGTGGAGGGGATAGCTACAGAAATTTGGTAAAACTACCTCAGTCAGGCAAAAGCTTAGCAAAATCAGTAATAAATCGTTAATAACATGTACTCTTTGATATGATAGGATGAGGTTACTTTATTTCTGTGGTTTCCCACTCAAAAATCAATAACCCCAGTCTACACAAAGCAAACTGAGAGTGAGAGACATCCTATAAAATATGTGACCAGTACTTCCCTAAGTCTTAATATCATCAAAAACAGAGTAAGTCTAAGAAACGGTCATGGTCCAAGGGATCCCAAGGAGATGCAATACCTAAATGTAATGTAGTATCTTGAATAAGATTCTGAGACAGAAGAAATGATTGTTATGTAAAAAGTAAGGAAATCTGAGTAAAGTGTGGACTGTAGTTAGTAATAATATATTAACATTGGTATATTACTTACGACAAACACACACACTAACGTGAGATGTTACTTAATAGGGAAAACTGGTGTGGGGGTGTATGGGAGACTATTCATACTATCTTTCCATCTTTTCTATAATTCTAAAGCTCCTGTAAAAAAAATTATTTTAAGAAGTTCTTCATGGCCTGCAAGACATTGCATAATGTCCCTGTCTACCTGTTTATATCTTATCTCCTTATGGTGTTTCTTTTGCTAACTCACTTCAGTTACAATGACTTTCTTTCTTTTTCTTTTTCTTTTTTTTTAAGATTTTCTTTATTTGACAGAGAGAGTCACAGCAAGAGACAGAACACAAGTAGGGGGAGTGGGAGAGGGAGAAGCAGGCTTCTCGCCGAGCAGGGATCCTGATGTGGGACTTGATCCCAAGACCCTGCGATCATGATCTGAGCCGAAGGCAGATGCTTAAGGACTGAGCTACCCAGGTCTACAATGACATTCTTGATATTCCTTCAGCCGTACAAACAGGGTTGGTGCTCTCTTTCCTTTGCCTCAGATGCTCCTCCCCTAAATATTCATATAGCTGACTTTGTTGCTTCATTCAGGTCTTGCTTTAAATGTCACCTTTATAGAGAGTAGTTACCTGGCCACCTTTTATAAAATTGCATCTTCGGCCATTCCCTCTCTTGCTTTATTTTTCATCACAACACTGAATTCATGTTCATATGTTTAGGTTCATATATTCCTAGATTTGTTTATTCACTGTTGTTTCCCCTCACTAAAATATAAGTCTCTTGAAGGCAGAGGGATGTGTGGTTTGCTCATATTATATTTATTTCCTGTGCCAAGAAAAGTGCCTGGCACATGACAGATGAGCCATCAAATATTTGTTAAATAAGTGAATGGATGAATTCAAATGTTTCCTCTAAGTCTGTATCATGTGTGATACTTCCAAAAGCCAGATGTTTAAAACAAAAAGTTGGCTCTTAGAGTCCTTTTAGCTCTGTTAAACACTTCATAGCTGTTTTTCCATTAGAGTCTATGTGTCTTGTGGTTCTACTTGATGAATAAAATCCCCGAGACCTACACATGAACCTTACTTGTTCCAGGCTACGCGGCTAAGTTCTCTAGATTCCTGAACCGAGGGTCTTTCTACTAGATGACACAGAGGTGGCTGTTGTGTCCCTCTTACCCTCGATTATACACACATCTTTTTAAATTTAGTATGGGAATTTGGACACTGAGGTGTCTGAGTGAATTTTCCCTTCCCCTTTAGAGATCAAGCTGTCTCTTAGAAGGCAAGAAATCAGCGTGAAATCAACTCTTCTTGGCCTGGCACCTGGTTCTCAAAGGGTAACAGTTGTGAAGAGGTCCAAACTCCCTGCTCTCTAGCTTTTGGGACTGAGCTGGGGACTTCAGAGGATGCAGTCTTATGAATATAATCCATCATCATAATGAGTCTCTAAAACAGCAGGTCAGGATGTTCATAAATTTGTTCACTCATCAGATATTTCCAAATGCCCATTATACACCAGGCACTGTGTGGGGTTTTGGGGAAGTGGCAGGGGTGATCAGGCACAGCTGAGTCTTCCAGAAATTTACAGTCTATGGAGATATAAATGATCAGTAAAAGGAATTAACAACAGCAAGGAAATAAAATAAGAGGCACCCGAAGGAGGTTTCTGTGAGCCAAAGCATGAATAATCAGAGATCTGGGAGTTGGAGTTGATTACAGAGAGGAAAAGCCAGAGGCATGATGGGGAGATAGGAAGAAAGTACAAAATAATCTAAAATGAACAATTTTCAATGTGTGTGCAAATGTATAGTTTACATATATGACCATGGTTGTCTTATTTGCATGCATATACTCTAGTCCTTGGCAGCTTTTTATTGAAAAATACTTCCTACTCTCTCTACGGGAAGATAACAATGAGATCCATTCCTGCCAAAAATAAAATGATTGCAAAATCTAGGATACCTTCAGCAAAACACATTGTGTTTCTATTTAAACGGAGCTCTTCTGTTAAAGTCACGTAGTTATTCTCTTCCAGGTATTTCCTGGGTGGGGAGGAGCCGGGTTCGTGTGTGAATTCTAGCTTTTACATGAAACATTACCTTAATCATTTTTTAAAACCCACAAATGGTGGCACATTTTTCAAAATAACAATCACAATAGCTAATCCTCCTGTACCTCCAGGTCCCCCAGCCTATCTCCTTTCACCACTAGAGTGCACCAAAATATTTACTACAGGCATGGAGAGCTCAATGACTGTGGTTCAACTATAGATTCTTATCCTTTCTTGCTATTGGACAATTCTATCACATAAATATTTACATATCTGTGAGAGATTACACAAAAAAACAGGATCCTTTGTTGATAAAAAAAAATCCAGTTATTTGACTCAAACAAAGATTATGACTTTATTCAGTGGCCAAAATTGTAAGAAATCATTCTTTTTGGTGTCTGAATTTTGAATTATCAGTTTGAACTGGAAGTGGAGAAGGGAGTCTGTTTGGCAAATGTAATAGAACAGCTTGAAATACATGCAATCCTCGTATGAAATTTGGCGAAAGATCCTTTTGACACATCGGTGAGCCAGCAGTGTTCTGAAAATTCCTAGAGCACTCTTGGGAATATACAGCTTAAAAATGCAGACAATGATCAATATATTTTAATGTTATTCAGCCCACAGATATTCTCCTAGCTCCTACTATGTGCCAGGCACCGGATAGAGTGGGTTCTAGGGTGGAACTCATACAGGAGATGGCATGGATTATAAATTTAGCATTCTGATGGAAGGCTACAAAATAGCGTAGTTCCAATAATATTTATTTTCTATAATAATTTTCCATAGAATGCTTGTCTTCATCCTTAAATTTCATTGTTAGAGAGTCACTGTATTTAAGGTAAAGTAGTATTTCCAGGATACTTTAGTTAAAAAGAAAAATTTACCCAAGAAAGATAACCCACAGAGCTATTGATGATGATGATGATGATGATGATGATGATACTAGCAACTAACATTTATTTAGGTTAACACAGCAGAAGTTTTTCTAGACTCTATACATGTATTAATTTATTTACATAAGGTAGTTGCCAGCATCATTATCATGGTATTTTGGATGACATATCTGAACTACAGATAAGTTCAATAATTTACCCAAGGTAACACAGTGACAAAAATCAGATAAACTCCAGCAGTCTAGATTCAAGACCATACCTTTAACCACTACTCTATATGATGGCAATTCCCAAATTTGTATCTCTGATCTATACATTTCCTCTAAGTTGAAGATATGTATATATAATTGTTAACTTGACATTTTCTCTAGGATGTCTCAAAGGCTTCTCAGTGACAGTATGTCTCAAATTGATCTCTTTTATTTCAACAACCATTCCCCAGTGGTCATATAGATATACCTTAAAACAAATATTCTGTTCTCTCCATAGCCCTATTATCTCTCGCATTTCAGTTCAAGTTACCATTCTGAGACATGACCATGAGAAGCATGCCTGACTCCTTTTGGTTTATCACCCCACCATGTCCAAAATACCTACAAGATCTATTAGTTTTGGGGTGCCTGGGTGGTTCAGTTGGTTAAGCAACTGCCTTCAGCTCAGGTCATGATCCTGGATACCCGGGATCGAGCCCCACATCGGGCTTTCTGCTTGGCAGGAAGCCTGCTTCTCCCTTTCTCAGTTCCTCTGCTTGTGTTCCCTCTCTAGCTGTGTTTCTATCTGTCAAATAAATAAATAAAATCTTTTTTAAAAAAAGAAAAAATATCTATTAGTTTTACATTCAAAATGTATTTCAAACCTGTCCACTCTCCCTTTTTCTGAGCCACCAGTATCACTCCCTGTAATAGTGTCCTGTCTTTTGTCTATGTTTCCTCTCCTTGTCTCTCTACTATATCCAGTTTCTACCATGGGAAGCATTGTGAACTTTTAGAAACATAAGTCAGAAATGTTGCGCCTTTCTATAAAGACTTTTGATGTTTTCACATTGTACTTAAATATAAATTCTTTATTAAAACACAAAAGTTCTGTATCTTCTCTTCCTTTGCTCTCTAATATCCTCTTAGGACCCTCCAACCCCTTGCTCACAATGTTCAAGGTAGAAAGCTGTTCTGCAGATTCCTAGAGCATGCTAAATTTATACTGGTACAGGATGTGTGCGTTTTCCCCTCGGGTATGTGTGATTTCCTAGCTCCTCACAGGTTGGGGTTCTTCTCATCTGTCGGGTCTCAGCTTAAGCCTTGCCTTCTTTTAGCTATCCTCCTACTTATACTTCTTAAAATAGTCTGCATCCATTATTCTCTCTCCAAGCACTCATTTCTGTACCTCACAGGACTGATCCTAATTTACAATCACCTGGTTGTTTACTTGAGTACATACATATTTTCTTTGTCCCATATCATGAACATTCCATGAGGTCAGGGAACTTATATCTCTTATTTTCCATTGCATCTTCGGTGCCTAACCATGAATCTGGCTTCCAGGACACAGTCAACAAGTAACTGCTGAATATTCTATTTACAAGAAAGGCATCTAAAAAGTAAGGACCCGAAAAGGCTAAGATTCCAAAGTTAATAAGAGATATACTAGGCACACATGAACCAAAAGAGTTTAAGTAACTGCTAACAACAGCCAAAAAACATTCACAGACTTTCATAGAAAATAATATATAACCCACAATATTGACTGATTAAAGGATAAAAGGTGAGCATGCTCAACAGATGAAGGAAAAGACGTTGATAAAATTGAGTGCCCATTTATGATAAAGACTGTTCGCAGAAAAGGAATAGAAAGTAATTTCCTTAATCTGATAAAGGACACGTTCAATAAATTTTCAGCTAACATCATTTTTAATAATGAAGGTTAGAAGCTTTCTTTTTAAAGTTACGTATAAAACTAGTTTGTTCACTATCACTGTCCTAGACTATGTGCTAATAATTGAAAAAAAAAGAGGTTTTAAAAATGGGAAGGAAACTCTTTTTCTCTTCTATTTCCTCCCTCCCACCTTCAGACATTGTTGTCAATTTAACCAAGTCGTATTAAAAAATACAGAAACTGGTAGGAGTCAAGATGACAGAAGGCCAGGTGACCACATTTCGGGGAGTTCCCTGAAGAGAGCTGAATTCCAGGAAAACAAACACTACAGGACCACTGTGAACACCCATGAAATCAGCCTGAAATGTGATATTTCCCACTTCTGGACCGCCACGAGAGACAAGGAACATCGGCAAAAAGGTAGAAACAAATAAGAGGGTCTGGAGGCTTGCCCTCAGAGACAGGGGAGTGGGGGAGGAAGCCCGCAGAGCTGAACCATTGAAAACAAATACCCCAAACGAAAGTGCTCTGTGAGTGAGGAATAATAGCAGATTATGACCTGAATCGTGGCTAGACAGAAATGGGAACACAGCGGAGCCCGGGGCAAGGCAAGGAGACTTTAAAAAATTTTTTCCCGCTGCCCAGTGCCCCCGCGTGCCGCTGCCGGAGCCGCCAGGCCCCCGCGTGCCACCGCCGGGGCCGCTGCAGCTGCCCCGAAAGCAGCGGGAGTGGATTCTATTTTTACGCCGCTGCCCTTCTCTCCCATTTCTCTCCACACTGTGGGCCACGCAGACCCCCCCAGGGAAGGCGTTTTTACAGACTTGCGTGGGACCGGAGAGGCCACAGGTCCCAGGACGCAGACAAAGTCGCGCGATCTGAAAGGAGTTGTGGCTTTGAGGTGCAGGAGTGAAACGACAAGCAGGGGCAGGGGCAGAAATCAATACAACATCTGCACCAGCCCGGCTGTGACAGACTGCCAACCAGGAGGCTGGAAAGAGCCCCTCCCTGTGTAGAGGCTCTCTCTGGGAGGAAGGTCTGGGCGCAGACATCTTGCTCCAACCTGACTTATGCAACAGCTGAAAAAAGACGTAAAAGAACAACGCTCTGCTACCAGAGAATTGTAACCTGATAACCTGGTTATCATTGAGACAGGCCTCTAGCAAGGGGGCTGAGAGACTCAGCCTAGGTAGAAGGACTGAAAGGGAATGGTGCGCCCTGTCCCCAGAAAGCAAGCCAGAAGCTCAGGAGGACAACACTCCAATGCAAAACCCCAAATGGGGGGAAAGGCAATTTATTAAACTCCTGGCACTGACTACAAGTACCAAAAGCCCTACAACTCATTGATACAGTTTTCCACCTCATTTACTTTTTTAAACTTTTTTCTATTTTTACTTTTAAAGCGTCCACTTTAAGCTTGAAAATACATTCTCACGGTTTTTCTTCTTTCAATTTTTAGCCCCCTTCATAGCACAACGTGATACCCAATACAACACCCCATAACATTTCTTATTTTTTTAATTTTTTTATTCTTCTTTATTTTTTATTTATTTATTTTTTTTCTCTTTTTTACACTAAAATTTTTTCAAACACACCCCTGTATTTTCTGCTTTTGTTGTTGTCTCTTGTTTCCCTGTTCGCTCTCTCTGTTTTTTCCCTTTCTTCTCTCCTCTTTCCTTTATTCTCTCTTTTACATGTAAATGTAGATACAAGCTTCAAATCAATCCCACATCCCTATTCAATACTACCCCTATATACAACCAGTTCTAACCCCCCATAGCTTTTTAAAGTGGGCTCCTCCAACAATAACAACAAGACAGACTCAGAAGCGTCTGAAATGCATTCCTTGCCCACAAGGAGTGTCTGCCCTCACCTTCCCACTCTAGTTTGTCAGTGTGTCTGTGTAATTGTCTTCGCTTCTATATTATATAAATACTGATCTTGGGGGTCATATAGGTTGGGCTTCGCTTTTTGATCTCTTCATTTACCCTTGATAACCCTTTTCTTTACCCTGTAACAGCCTTGTACCATATAAATCCTATCACTGGGCCCCGCTCTGGCAGGGGTGTCTTTTCTTGCTTCCTCTCTTCCGTTTCCTTTTTTCTTTTTCCTCCCTTTTTGGTGGTGAACTCTGCTCGCTCCAAAACCTTCCAACGACCAATCCACCTAGATAGTGGCTGATATATCTAGCCATACACCCCCTCAACCACTCCTCACCACAATGACTCTGAGAAAGAACACCCAAAAGAAGAAGAACCCTGAGACTGCAACCTCGGTCACAGAATTACTGGAAATGAACATAAACAATATGACAGATATGGAATTCAGGGCAGCAATCATCCAAGCAATAGTCAATTTAGAAAAGAACATTAGTCTCAAAGTGGAAGCCATAGTAACAGAAGTGAAAGCTGAGGTTAGAAAGGCTTTAGATGAGATGCAATCTAATTTAAATATGCTAACAGCCAGAGTAAGTGAAGCTGAAGATCGTATCAGTGATTTAGAAGACACACGGAATAAGAAGGAGGAGCAAGACAAGTCTTGGAGCAAACAACTAAAATCCCAAGAAAACAGAATAAGGGAAATGAATGATGCCATGAAATGCTCCAATATCAGAATTATTGGAATCCCTGAAGGAATTGAGAGAGAGAGAGAAGCCTAGAAAATATTGTTGAACAAATCGTGGATGAAAATTTCCCAAATCTGAGGAATGAAACAAATGTTCATGTCCTAGAAGTAGAGAGGACACCCCCCAAGATCAATGAGGCCAGAAAAACTTCCAGGCACATAATAGTAAAATTCTTGAACCATAAAACCAAAGAATATGTCTTAAGGGAAGCTAGGAGAAAGCGATCCCATACCTATAGAGGGAGGACCATCAGAATAACGTCAGACTTTTCCACAGAAACCTGGCAAGCCAGAAAGGGCTGGCAAGACATATTCAGGAAGTTACATGACAAAAATATGCAACCAAGGATAATGTACCCAGCAAGGTTGACTTTCAAAATGGAAGGAGAAATAAAGAGCTTCCAAGACCGCCAAGGTCTAAAAGATTATGCAACCACCAAGCCATCACTACAAGAAAT